>KN834882.1:43718-91856 GCA_000827265.1 Collybiopsis luxurians FD-317 M1
GGTGTGAGCCCCCTTCACCTTGATAATAGCCTCCATAATATGATCCAACCTGTTAATATACTCGTCAACATCCTTGACTGCAATCTCATCCCAGACTTTGTGCACAGCTGCAATCAACTGTTGTAAAGTGTTTGGGCAATGACCAAGAGCCCTGATACCCTTTTTGAGTTCATGCCAGACTGGTTCAATGGGGTTGACATCAGGGGAAGAAGGCAGGTGTGGGAAGATGGAGATGCCATGGTCAGCGAGCCAGTTTTTTGTTCATTTGGCGGCATGGGCAGGTGCGCCATCTTGTTGGAATGATACCTCCCCCCTCTCTGATTGCATAGCAGTCCAAAATGGCAGCAAAACTGGCTCGAGCACCTGGTTTTTGTAGATTTCGGCATTGATCCCCCCCTTTTTGCCGCCATCATATTCCATCACCTGCAGTGGTCCCTTCTGCCCCTTCATAATGCAACCCCAGATCATAACACAAAGGCTAGACTGCTTGAATGTTGGAATCAAACAGTCCTCATCGAATTCCTCATCAGCTCAGCATGTTATATAGACTCGGCCACTCTGGTCATCCAGGTAGATATAACATTCATCAGACCAAATGACTCTGGATGTGTCAAAACCCTTCTGCTCCTCTGCCCATGCTAACCTCTTCTTCTTCTGAGTCTCCTTAAGCAATGGAACCTTTCTCCCAACCCTCCTATGATATCCTTCTGCTGCAAGAAGACACCGAACAGTGGACTCACTGACATTGAGATCCAGGTCAGTAGCAAGCTCTTGAAAGGGCTGTTGGCAGTTGGCTCATGCACATCTGACAAGCTTTCGGATGCCTTTCTTTGTGATTTTTCTTGGGTGGCCACTGTGAGGCTTGTTCAATGTAGAACCTGTCTTTTTATATTTTGTCCAAATATCACTGGCTGTAGTTCTCAGAATTCCAACATGTTCTGCAGCAGCAGTGATAGTATTTCCTGCTTCAATGTAGCCAATAAGCCTGTTCTTAGTCAGAGAGTGGTGCTCAGTAGCAGGCATTGCAAATGTACAGGACAGAGATGTATATAATAAACAAAACTTTTGACGCGTCGCGCTGCTTCACACCCCACATGATGGATACTTTTGATGACCCTGAGTACAACTGCGAGCCTGCAGGCATGCCTCACTCAAAAAGTTGCCATACTTGATATGAACGCCGCACATGTGGCCACCCATCCTGATAACTGTGATTATACCGAAATGGAAAGGATCCGAACAGTAATAATCGGCTTGTGGCTATGGCTAGTATACCATTCTTGAAATTGAGTGATATCTTCATGGTCCAAATTTTACTTATGATTCGAATCCTCTTCACTCTAGCATTCAGCATCTAGACAATTTTGGGTCGTCAGACCTATCTTGTCAGCATACCGTGGTAGAGACATTCTTGTAGAGTGTGCCAAGCTGAAATGCTCCTCCAACCTACCATGAACAGAAGTGCAAAAAAGCCTAACAAAAAGACCTGGACTAGAGAAAGACCCTGTGGGCAGGAATTAGTGACCGGAAAAACTATTCCCAGCCCCATCTGTTAGGCGCAGGGTTCTAGAATAAGAAATAATATATAAATGAAGGTATCCGGCAATAAGGAAAGTGAGTAGTACCTAGAATAAGAAATAATATATACTAGGTAAATCAGTTAGATGCCAGGTATATGCTACATATAAATAACTCACAATGAAGGGCAGTAGGTCGGTATCGTACTCGTAGAGTAAAGAAGAGAGGGTAAAGAAAAGGAATAGGAGAAAGCCAAATAAGTAGTTACACAGTAACTAAAGATCGGAAACGTATTAAGTAAGTGAGTACTAAATATAGTAAGTAAAAAGTCCATTAGGGGTATGAGCAGCGTATACCTCAACACTCCCCCTCACTGTGCACTTACTCAACACCCATAGCATTGCGGAAATGGATGAATCAGATGCGACTGAGTGATTTGGTCATACAGTCAGTGACCATTTGATCTGTAGGAATATAAACAACATCAATTTTGCGTCGTTCAACATTTTTGTGAACGGATTGAAAGCAAATATCAATATGTTTGGTATGCATATGGAAAGTGGCATCGGAGCTAAGACAAATGGCACTTTGATTGTTGCAGTAAAGAGTAGTGGGTCCCTGGACAAGAGAGGGAACGAGTTTGCGTAGGAGTTTGCGGCACCACAGGACTTCTTTTGTGGCGTGACTCAAGGCAATGTATTCGGACTCTGTTGTCAATTGAGTAATGAGATCCTGCTTCTTGGAGGACCACGAGACAACACCTTGGCCGAAAAAGAAAATGTAACCACTGACAGACTTATGATCTAAGTCAGAAGCGAAATCGGCATCCGAATAGGCTTCTACAGTGAGTTTTTTGCCTCCCAACTCTAATCCCATATCGAGCATTCTGAGAATGTAATGAACAATGCATTTTAGGGCCTTCATGTGTGTGGATGTTGGACTTGATATATAGCGGGAAAGAACAGATACTGAAAAGGTGATATTGGGACGAGAGCTGTCAGAAAGGTAAATTAGAGAGCCCACTCCCATTCTGTACTGAGCCGCATCCTCGGTTGACAGCATTTCGGCTGAAACGCCCGCAGATCCAGGAGTGAGGTCAATGCCCAGTTTGAAAGGAGTGGAAATGGGATTCGCATCGGTAAGTCCCATTCTTTCGATTATAGTTTGCATATAGGCCTTTTGAGCTAACCTGATTGTTCAGCATTCATAGTCCCAAGTTACTGTCATTCCCAGCAGCCAACCGATGCTTCTGAGCTCAGTTATATTAATCCTTCCTTGATACTCAACCACAAATCCCCTCGATGTTGCCCTACAGTCCACGACTATGGAAAAGTCATCAGTGGCAACTCCCAGTGAAACATACATCTTCCCGTCTTTCTTGTGGAACATGCACAGATCGGCTGTACTGGTTTTGAACTTCATGGTGTCAACGAGGATGCTGCAATTCTTGTTGTACCATTCTTTGGCACCTTGACGGCTTCTGTACAGTGGACGTTTGAGTCGGCAAACTGGATTTTTGATGCGGGAGATGTCGGACTTAGGGGAGTAGTAGTCAATGAGGAATGGGGGAAGGTCCATATATATGGTGTGGTGAAGATCAGCTTGAAGGTAGGCGCTTTCTACATCAATTTGTTCAATGAAGGCACCTTTTGATGCTCCGTATGTGAATAGGATTCGAAGGGAAGATTTGTGAACAACGGGGGCAAAGGTTTTGTCAAAGTCAATGCCAAACACTTGGCTGTAACCGCCAACACAAATCTGAGCTTTATACTTCAAAATATTGCCATCTGTCTGAGCTTCTGACGTAGAGCCACAATGCATTTAGCAACGTTGGTGCCGTCGCGTGGTCTCTCGACTATATCAAAGGTTTGGTAAGTTTTGAGGCAATCGATTTTGTTTTTGTATGCCTCAGCCCAAGCGTCTTTTTCAGGACCGGATAGAGCTTGAGCAATAGTGGAGGGAGTGCCGTTGACTGCTGCAAATGCAAGTTCAGCAAGTTTATTGGAGATGAGGTCCTCGTCGTCGTCTTGTTCAGTTTCGGCTAGAAGGGCTCCAAATGCTTTGTTGAATTTGGCTAGCCCTGCGGTCCTGCCAGCCACAAGGTTCTTGTAATAGCCAGGAGGAGGTCGTTGTCTAGTGGCGTGAGTTTCGGGAGATGGATCAGGGACAGAAGATTGAGGTGGTAAGTCATTTTTGTCAACAACTGGGCTGGAAGTTTTGAGTTCATCCCTTTGCTCCCCCTCAGACCCAGGAGTATTGAAAATGATATTTCCCAGATCATGCTTCTCATCATGCTCAATGCTAACAATGTGTCGACTTGGCCAATAGACGCGAACTGCTTTAGATTCGCAGTCAAATCCAATGAACTTGCCTTCTTTTCCTCGCTCCACATCCAACTTGTTGGTGTTGAGATCACAAATAGTCAGCGGTGCACCCCAGGCTATCAATTCCTGAAAAGTAGGTTTCGTTCTGTGAACAATTTCAAAAGCTGATTTATCTCTGCCGAATGCTGGAATGCGGTTCTGAATCCAAATGGCATGGTTGATAGCTTCGGCCCATAGAAATTTGGGGAGTTTTGAGGCAGCCAACAGGGCACAAGCATTGGCAAGACAGATGCCAATAACTCATTCGGCAAGGCTGTTCGATTTGGAAGAGTCATGAACATTGAGGTGGCGAATGGTCCCAGCCTTAGCAAGGTGAGTCTTGAACAGTTCACTCATAAACTCACCGCCTCAGTCAGAGCCTAATATCTTGATAGATGTAACACCTCTGTGATTTTTCATGAACACCTCGTATTCCTCGTAACTCCCGAATGCATCAGACTTTGCCTTTAGGAAGTATGGTATGATTTTGTGACTGAAAGCATCAACAATAGGTTGGAAATATTGAGCATGGCCTAGACTTTGTACACTCACAGGACCCCATAGGTCAGTCACCACTTTGTCACTGTAAGAACTATACTCTGTTTGACTCTCCTTTGGAAATGGCCTTCGTACGGCTTTAGCTTTAACGCACACATCGCAATAGGGGCATTCAGTGGTATATTCCACTTCAGGAAGGCCATCCGCTAATCGATTCTTCAAGACATTGATGCAAGAGTCGAAGTTAATATGGCCAAGGAGGTAGTGAAACTCCAAGAGAGTATATTTCTTCTTCAAAGAGAGAGCCACTATTTTGACTGGAGTAGGTGGTTTAGTGTTGAGACAGTAAAGTCCTCGGTTACTTGGGATCCGTGCAATGACTTTAGAAACTGGGGAAGGTGAGCGAATTGTGCATAGACCGCTGCCGATTTCGAGAGTATAACCTGCTTTGTCTAGCCTGAAGACAGAGATTAAAGTATATGACATCGATGGGGAATAAAGTACATTTTTGAGGGTAATGCTGGTTGGTTTCTCATTCGATCCCATAGGAAAAGAGACAACCATATCCCCCTTGCCCACTGAGGAGAATACTCAGCTGTCAGCTGCACGAATCAGTTCTGGATCAGTTTCAACGAAGTTGATAAGTGCGTGTCGGTCAGGGGTGAAATGACTGCTCACACCTGTGTCGATTATCTTTGCAGATTCAGAGCCATTTAGTTCTGCGTGAAAAGCAGTTTGAAACTCTGGTGGATTTTGGGCAGAGCTAGGGGTTAGGAAGGAGTAGTTGTATTCCTTGGCATCGGAGTTGTTGACTTTATGCAACTCATTAAAAATGGCCGAAAATGCGTAGTTCTCTGGAGCTTCCTCCACTACATTAGCAGATTTCGGGTTAGCTTTATTCCCTCTTCTCTTCTGCCAGGGTGCTTGACCCTCTCGTCCACCACCTTTACCATAGCACTTCTCAGCTATGTGACCCTTTTTGTTGCAATTTGAGCAATGAAGGCTCAATTTGTTGACATGTGAGCTACTGCCCTTCTTCATAGAATGTCTAGGGGTTTTAGGACCATGTGAACCGGTACTCATCTTTCCACTTGCCATCATAGCTGCATTCTGAAGTGCCTTATTAGCTGCCTTTCGTGCGATGTGACCATCGTACTCCTCAAGAATAGGAGAGGTGATAGATGATACGGTTACTGTCCCACCGGTCGAATTAATGCCGGCAGTAACAGCTTGAGCAATGGCATGGTATGTAGGTGGAAGGGAGAGTTTAAGGTAGGCAATATATGTTCCAGTAGGCAGCAGATGTCCCATGGCAGGTAAAGACTGACAGAGGTTGTCCATAGTATTGAAATGCTCTTGGACATTGTCATCTTCACCACATCAAGTGGCTTGGAGAGTGCCGAGAACAGAGGTATGGACAAGATCCCCTTTCTTTTTGAATAGAACACAAAGTTTATTCCAAGCGTTGGCAGCAGAGCTGGCACCCTTGATGTGATTTAAGGTGCTCTCGGAAAGGCATTTGTAGATGATGTCCTTAATCTGCGCCTTGCATTGATGGTAGGTATTGAGTTCAGTTTTGATCTTGTCGACTTTAGTATCAGTTAGTGTAACCGCAGTTGTGGCGCTGCTTGAGTACCAGATTGTGCCTTTGAGAACAGGTTCGGTAGGTTGGGTGACTTGTCCAGTAATATGTCGATGAAGTCCGGGCTTGTTGACGATGTTTGTGTAGACCTTTTCTTTCCAGCTGTGCCAGTTGGAACCATCATCAGCAAGCTTTGGGAGAACATCGAGTTTGTAAGAAGTTTCAATTGTCATCATGGCGGGGCCCATAACCTGTTAGGCACAGGGTTCTAGAATAAGAAATAATATATAAATGAAGGTATCCAGCGATAAGAAAAGTGAGTAGTACCTAGAATAAGAAATAATATATACTAGGTACGTCAGTTAGATGCCAGGTATATGCTACATATAAATGACTCACAATGAAGGGCAGTAGGTCAGTATCGTACTCGTAGAGTAAAGAAGAGAGGGTAAAGAAAAGGAATAGGAGAAAGCCAAATAAGTAGTTACACGGTAACTAAAGATCGGAAATGTATTAAGTAAGTGAGTACTAAATATAGTAAGTAAAAAGTCTGTTAGGGGTATGAGCAGCGTATACCTCAACACCATCGTAGGCCCATTGAGAAGCATTGACCGATGCATGTACAAGTATGTTATTGGGAGAAATGTGAAAGGAAATGGAGGTAGTTTATGGACAGCTGAAATGAATCTGTTGAGGAGTAGAGGTAGCAATACTGCTGCCTTCCTTCGATGCATCATCTTTTATATATTTTTTTTGTCAAGGGCCCGATAATTGTCATTATACACACTACCAGCTGCCCGTCCGATTATTACGACAGTTACGAGCTTTGATCAGCTGGTCTTCCCAGGTGACCGATCAGCCATCCTGCATCTTGGACCAACTCGGACATTAAATTCCTGACTGTTTCTTTCCACTGGCAGAGGTTCGAAATCAACGTTCTGGAGAGCAACGAGATCAAAAAAAAAGTGTCACGTTCCAAAAAATACAGCTGTGCTTGACATCATAGAATAAAAATATAACCATTCCAACTTCAGATAACTAGCTGGCAAGTCGCCATCTATGCATATTCCATCTTTAACATCCTATTAAAGTGGAGTGGAGTCAGCTACGTGAACCTGTGAACGGTTTATATCAACAAACCTTTATATTGAGCTAAATTACAATCTCGTAACATTTTGCCATCTTGGGAGCCTCACATTCTCAACCACTCCAGCTCTCAATGATCCGAATTGAGGCACCTCGAGGGATCCAAGATTGAAAACTAGTTTTGATCTTGCTGTTGCTCCCGCCCAGAGGAAGAACTTGAATGCAAAGTAGACTCTGCCTTTTGGGGGTGGTGAGGTTCTTGGTGCATGGTCAGGGTCACAGCTGGTGCTGATGATATGAAGATCCATCGAAACAAGAAACCCTACGACCTTCCAGGTCAGACACTCAAGGCGTCGTTGAGATCAGCCAATCGGGGCTTGACGTCTGCATCCACCTTATGGCTGATATTGACAACCGTCTGCGCTCCCATTCCCATTCATGTGCCCGCTCTCGCCTATCACGCATGGCAGCAAATGTAGCCGAAGATACAAAGCTGTTCCTGCCAGGCTGACGACCTTCTCCAAATCGGAAATCATTTTTTTCTTCTGCACGAGCCTGTCGGGTTTTGGAAGACGGATATGAGGGTCTTGGCCTTGGAAGGAGATGCAGGAGCAGGAGTACGATAAAGAATAGGTGGAGGTAGCACAGGAAGAGTTATTGGTGTTGATTTCGAAGAGGCAACGGGGGGTTTTTGAAGTAGCAGAAGTACTGGGCGAGGACAACTATGATGCCTTTGCTGAGAGGGAAGAAGGGCTTTTCCTCGAACTGGAAGCAACAGAACTCTTGCCCTTGCCCAACAACCGTTCATATGATGCTCGACGCGCTATGCATAACCAGTTGAATTATCACGGTGACCTCAACATACAGAGAAGTAAATACACACCTCTAATAGTCTCTATCGCCTCTGTCAAAATACCGCACGTTTACAGACTACAGTTTTTTTGAAGGTGAATAATCTTTCTTTATAGCGAGTCCAGATCGATCAGCTGGGTTAGAAGTGCTTGGAAAACCGAGTCCCATTCTGATTAGACCAAAGAGAAATACATATTAACGATTAGGAAAAGAGTGGACGAGGAATATGAGATGAGAACATACTCATCGTTTGGCCCTTGGGTGTTTTGGGCAGTTCGAGCCTTGTCAGAGAACCAGAGCACTGAAGTGTACGGATTACGATATTTGGGAGGGAAGAAAGAAAGAACAGAGACAAGGGGAACCTATGATGTTTTGGGCAGCATTTTGGTTTGATGAACGCTGAAATGAAAGAACAGATTCGATTAAGCGCCAATAGCATCACGCATTTCGATGCGCGCAAAACCACCAGTTCTTCGAGTTGATAAGGTCCTCAAATTTCTGCTTTGGGGAGTTCTGACCCCCAATCCCTGAAAGCATGTATGCCGAATACAGTGTTGCCGCGGTCTGGTCCATGAACCTGAACCAGACCTTAGGTTCAGGTCCGGTTCAGGGAAAGTCCTGGACCAGACCTCCAGGTGTGGTTCAAGGTTCAGCAGGTCTCTGAACCTGCAGACCTGGACCTGAACCTCTGAACCTCCAGCTCCTGTGTGACACTGGAAGGTCAATATTTTGTAAAAATTTATAGAGTTTTAGCTCCCTCTGTTGGGAGAAGCAATCTCGAGGTAACATTTTATCCAACTAGACCAGTTGCTGCTTCCGATTGACCAAATTGTACCTAAGATGTGAGCCTTATGTCATATGATAATTATGTCATCCTCCCAAATGTAATATGATGAGCCCTTCGCACTTAGTTTGGATCATATATTAAAGTAATTATTTACTAATACATCAAAGAAATTGCACAAAGATGTGATTTCTTTTGGAAAAAAGTAAAGATAAATTTGCTGTTTGGTTGGAGGTTCGAACGTAGTGAACCGGGTCTGAATCCGGACCTGAACCTGAGGTTTGAGGTCCGAAAATTTCCGAACCGGACCTGAGGTTCAGGTTCGAGGTTCCGCAGAAAGAGAACCGAACCGCGGCAACACTGGCTGAATATGATCTTAACAAAAAAGTGAGCGACAATTCTGAAAAAGATGTTATGCATGAAATCAAGAATGGACCAGGGATAACCTGTTGGCATATAACATTGACCTGAAGGTGATGATCCTTGATTGGCAGATTGTGGATGGCAAAGTAAATGCTCCTGGATGAATGAGGTCACTCGAGAATACCAAACCTGAAAAGCAAGAGTGCCAGATAGAAATAAATGAGTATATGAGCTTACCAGTTGCCATCAATTATGAGATTCAAGCTGTAACGATGGTTACAGAGCTTGGCGATCTCTTCTTCTCCATTGCCCTGGACATCTTGGATGGATCCCCACTCACCAATTTCACGTACAGTCTTGACAGTGTGATTGTACCAGTTGGAACTGTCCAACATATTGTTCATCAAATAGTTGGCATCCTCTGTACTAGGGCAAGTCTTTCTATAGCTATCATGAATTGATTGAGCAAATCCTAGCTGCATCATCATACAGCACAAGCTTTCAATGATAGAAACTTGAGGATTGATCTTGGATGGTGTACAAACAATGTCTCCTTTACCATTGGTTGATTCTGAATATATAATTCTGTCACAAGCAGGAACAGTGCAAGTTGGTCCATCAAGCTTTGACAGGTCTTGAGGGTGATAGTGCTTCCAGCAGGCTGGACAAATTGCATACTGAATGATCCACCGGTCAGGATCTATGCCAAGACGAGACTTTGCACCTGCAAGTGAGCAAACAGGGTGAGACTCTTCTGGTAGTACTCCAGCAATGTCAAACATATTTAGCACATTGTTGAGTTGCTGCATAGCATCAAGAACAGGCAAACATCCATGAACATTAGCAAAGACAGCATTCATATAGGCCATTTGTACATGTGGAAGCTCTAAAAATGCTCGAGGAATGACTGATGGCATATCTGTGGGATTTCGGCAGGAGATAGGTAGGATGTCATCAAAGTATTCAATACATTTCAAAGCTTCTTGAGGAAGTGGGGATGGACTGCAATTTTGATGGGGAGATGGACTGCGATTTGGAGGCAGATCATTGAACAGAACTGGACTTGATGGTTGCTCAGGGGTTCAATGTCTTCAATATGAAAGGACTCATCAAGTTCCATCAATCCATCTCTATTCAAAGACTCCAGATTATCTCTATTCACTAGCTGCGGGTTCTCGAGCTGGTTCTCCACTGGAATATGGGCAGAGGTAGATGGCTGCTGTGTGACTGGAGCAAGAGGTTGACAAGGATAGTGGATAGAATGATTCTTTGCAGTTTTCTTCATTTGATAAGAGAAGCCTGGGGGTGCTTTTGAGCACTGTGCGCAGCGACAAGGAATACGAACAGAGGACATGATGATGGTTGAGTGAGACAATGAGCTGAGATCGCTAAGTTCAAAAGATATTTACAGTATAATACATTGAAATTTTGTTTAATGAATTTCATTCAAATTACAGAATATGAAAATCTTGGAAGGATTAAAATCTACGGTAATTTATCGAAAATTTCAATTGCATGTGATTATGAGAAATTTGTAATTTCTGACTTTACGCTGTGAATGCCATGTTCACTGTCAAGTTTTCGTTTCGTCGCCCTCACCATAGTCAATAATCTGGTCCTCAGCTACAGCACTAAAGGCTCCCGCGCGAAGTTCCGTATTTTCGCTATTGAAATCTCTAAAGCTCCGCAGAATGCTTGGAGCAGAGTACTGGCCATTAGCATAATGCCCATCCATAGGCTTAGGAATGGAGTTGCCGGTTACATTTGGAAGAACATTCGGTCGAGGTGCTTGTGGAAAACATCAAATAAGCTCTTCTACCCGAAAACCAAATGACTCACTATAGATTGCAGCTGAGGAAAGACTTTCCGGGTGGCGCCCTTCGCTGTGGATGTGCATATCCTGGAATCCTCCCACAGCGCTGAAGGTTCCAACCCCATAGGTAGCCGCTGGGAGCGGTCCTCCCCTGAAAACATCTGCACCGGTTCCGCTCCTATAATGTCCTGGCTTTACTACTGCCTGAGTTAGCTTCATCAAGCCACCTATAACTTCGAACGCCAGATGCGCTTCGTAAACTCGAAAGTGAAACTCACTTTGGCTGTTGTTATGCGACGGTTTCCGCCCTTTGATGCCAATTATTTGTTGCCCTCCAAGTGCGCTCAGCCCCCCGTCTCGGACGGTGGTTTGGGACAATGTGAATGACGACGCGCTATTGAGTACGTTAGGACCTGTATGTCCGGGAGTTCTTTGTCCCTGGATTGTCAGTCTGTCATTGACACGACGGGTCCTGTTTGCTGTCTTGACAAGCATTGGATCTGTAAGTCTGGGAACTCTTTGTCCCGGGATTGTCTGTCTGTCGTTGACACGCTGGGTTCTGTCTGCTAATTTGACAGTTATTGAACATTAGATCATCCAGAATGATAGACCCACCATCAGGCTGTCCAACACCATCCAAAAAATTTACTGGATTGTCTCTAGCTTTGGTGATATCTGTTCCGCCCGTATTCTCTGTGAATGACGATATGCTATCAAGCACTTTAGGACCAGTTGTTTGAACTGCATTATTATTGATCTCAAAAAACCCAACTGCAATTATTTGAAATTTTTAGAATAAATTGGAAAGGAAAAGGGAATAATTTGCCTTTGACTCCATCAGGACGAACTTGAACAAAAACAGCTGGATGGCACTTCTCAAGCACTTCTGCAACAGTTACATATTCTCTATCCTTCAGACAAAGTTAGATTGCAGTAGATTGAACTTGAAATTGTTAGGATTTTTCCTTAGCCTCTATCAATTTGGCATGTCCTAAGAGATCATCCTCATGAACGAGGGCAATCTCAGCATCTGATTTCTACAACTCAAAGTATATCAGTTATTCAGCTTGCATAAAACATTATCTTACATCGAGAATATAGTCTAGAGCTGCATGCATATGATCCCAAGCCTAGAATGATAGATAAGATGAGCACCAGGGACCCAACTACAATGGAATATTTATTCCTACTTACCTTTGTTTCCTCTTCTTCATCCTCCTCTTCTTTACTTGTAGGACTATACAGTAGGTTTTCTTCATCTGAATCTGAGTGCTTAGACAAATCTTGAGGCTCTGCTGCTGCCTTTAACACTTTTGGAATCATTCTTTTAGGAGCTACCCGGCGCTTCATACGGAAACCACGTATGAAAACACACTGATCTGCCCACTTCAAAATGTCTTCAACAGCAGTGAGCGTTTGATCTGGTGTTGCTTTGTGTGGATCCAAAGGTGGTGATAAAGTGGCTAAAGTACCTGCACCATTACTGGCATTTGTTTTCCCTTCGGTAATTTGCCTTCTTTTTGCTTTTCCCTTTCCCTTTGCCTTTTGCTTCCCCGTCTCCTTTTTCCTTCGGGTATGTGAGGTGCTGCCGCCTGCCAGCTCAGTATCAGATATATCACTCGGAGAACTGTCAGACTCGGGAAACAAGTCTAGAGAGGAAATCAAGTCTTTGCGTTCAGTCGGGCCAGGATTTATAACACTCCCAGTCCAGTTTTCATGACCCTGTACACCTGTCAATATCTGCAAGCTGCTAGAGGGTACTGGAGTCAACGCAATGGATAAGGTAAGGTCAACATCTTGACTTTGGCTCCTAGCAATGCCTGTTACCCATGACTGTACTCGAGTACATCCAGTGACCAAGATGAGATTCTCTGCATCCAGGTTATCCCTGCGAGACTGGGCAGCTAAAAGCCAATAAGACCCATTTTTGATAATCTGTTCCTTGTAGGTCTTGATCATAAGACATCGTTCTCGCATTCCATCATGAATGAAAGCAAAAGCACTTGTATTATGATCAACCGAAAATGCTATGCCTCCGTCAAGGTTTATAGGATTAGATCTAAAGCATATCATAAAAAGATTCTGCGCACAAAAATTTATTGACATACATTTTGACTTTGGTCTTGAAAAGACGATTCGAACGCCTCTGAGATGTGTACACAATACGTGATTGAGTACTGATGTCAATGTCATTTTGTGGGTTAGATGGTATATGTTCGAATGGCACAGGAAGTGGACCAAAACCTTGGTCACTGTGATCTGATTCGAGATGAATATTGAAGAGACGAACAAAAGTTCCATCTGTCTCCATGTAGCCAACATCTCCTGGACGTACATGAGGCCGAAATTTCAGTTTCTTCTGATTATCCCTGAATATTCCGGGATGAGGATGCCAGATAGCAAGTCCATTGGACGTCGAAGAAATCTCCTTTGTGTAAAGAGTAACTGGATCAAAAGCGGACATCTGTGGGATAGGAACGGATCGAAATTTATCAGAAGCTACATGTTCAAGTTTTTAACCTTCAGAAGATGGGGTCACATGTATGTAACCTCATGGGCTGTAAGATATCTAATTCCGAAACACCTTTCGCACAGTGAAACTTTCACACAGTGCGTTGATAACGTTAAATGGGTCATTTGACCTTTCGGCGCTTCATTCGCGAATGTACCAGACCATCAAACCGGTCGAGAGGGTTGGCCGGAGAGGTAAAACCGCTATCGTAGGATTCGAGGCAGCGAAGCACTTTGCGAGGATAACCCTGGATTCTTCGGGAAAAGGGCAACGAAGCGCTTTCTAGTCCGTACATATGCATTTATTTCTTGATTTAAACACGTCTATACTCTCTGCCCGTGCTCAGCACATACTGTACGAGTACAGCATTCTGAAGAGAAAGGGTACAGTCTGCGATCTTGCCAATTTTGCAAGGTCTCTGTATGTCAATTTGCGGACCGATTTGAGCATGAATGTCGAGGTCGTTTGGATATCTTAGTCAAAAATGCCGATATATCTGGTCAAAGTACATATGAGCAAATACTGGATGGGTTTTCTTCAATGTAAGGAACTTCCTTCTTGCAAAATAGTTTGTTCAAGGAAAGTCCGCTTTGATCCTTTCTGCTACACGCTGCAGCCTACAGACCAACGCCATATCACCGTCGCTGCACACTCTTCGAGGGTCAAGTGCTAGTAGACTGTGGATCGATATCTCCAGAATTGAATAGCAAAGGCAGATGCACGAGATTCAGTAGGATGATCCATCAGAAGGGATATACTTTCGATTGGGACAGTATACCATAGACTCGGGAGGACTAATCGAAGCCCAGCTGCCACTTGCACTTTGGTTATTGATCCAGGTGCACCTACTTTATCTATAACCCGCATCCAATTCACTCGACGATGGGTATGTTGCCTGCGGCGTATTGAAGTATCAAAGCAGCTAGGCTACTCTTACATCAAGCTTTATCTTCCTGTTATCCCGGTAGGCCCTATCGTCTGCCATTTCAGCTTATCTTCGGTCCAAAAGATGTTATATACGTGGTATGCGCACAAAGCCCTCTATGTACCTGTTGGACTACCAACATCATTTTTTAAACTGTTGATTTAGTATGTGAGCCATTTCGTCACCATCATCATTATCATACGACATGGTCAGGACTAGGGGAATTTGGACCTTTTCTAATGAACAAGCGGGGATGCGGGGGTGATTGTGTATAGTGTACTAAGTACATAGTAGGGTAGTCAATCTTTCAGCTCATCTGGCTTCTTTCAACTTTTAGGGTTCCTTAGTACCCTAGCCTAGTAAGTTACTCAATTCGAGGTTTCGAGGGTACAAGGAAAATTTCAAGTATGACGGTTGATAATTCGGTTTGAGAGCTATAAATTTGAGAAACGGGAGAAGGGTCTTGTTCCCCGGGCTTGTCGCATTGATGTGGTTTTGTAAATTTTCATTTTCTTTGGCTGACTTGTACGTGCAGTATGTCATTAATTCATATGTAATATATGAAGACGTCGAAACTTGATGACGGTAACATTGAAGGGGGTATAGATCAAGTGACATGTCGTCCAAACAGGTGCTGCCCGTCAAAGAAAGCGATCCTGCAGAGACATTTTTGTAGGCCCGCCGGCGGGCTAATTCAATCATAGACAATATTGTCCTGTGCAAATAATTGAATTGCAATAGATTCATTTGTCACAGGCAACGGACAGGATTAAAGATTGGCTGTATTTCTACTCAATAAATTGGCCAGTAACCGACAGCATTCTTGTTCTACAGGAGGGAGGCATTTAGCTGCTGCTTATATGTTCTGTCATGTAAAAAACTGAAATCCGTCTTAGTACATTTGAACTTGCAGAATATATATGCAATAAGCTTGCTCTAAATTACTGAAGATACATTCTGAAGGACAAAAATATGACAAAGAGTAACGTATGAGTGCGCAATAACATTGTTTTGGGCAGTCCTACTGAAACGCATATGCAGCGGAGTAGCCCGCTGGCCACTGCGTAAACCTCCCACAGATTATAATGCAATGAACTGGCATTGCGGCCATGATATGTATGTCCCGCAGGTTCTACAGGACAAGACGCATTGATTCAAGGGCTAGCTCATTATATCATCGTCCTGTAAAGGAGTTGAGCTACCCAGTGATGAACGATTCAATCCATGAATCGATGGAGGTTCGATACAGAACCTGAAAGAGAGGCTCACTGTATTCATGATCCCCAGGTCAAAGATGACCGAGGAGCTCACTCATTGCATGTATATTCTGTAATGAGCTAAAGTACAATGTGCCGCATTTTTGAACCACGGGAAATAGAAACAGGAGCCACGTCTCCACCTCTTTGCTATTGAAGTTCTGTGCCACAGGAAATAGATATTGTGGGCCAGTACTTCAGCCACTGAATTTATGTCATACCGGACCTAATACACTGAGCTAATGCTGCATTGACTACTGTAAAGATGTTCGATGATTACCCTTCTACGTTGCTGTAAAAGATGACAGAAATAAATTCTTTGCGGGCTGAATCCGTTCTCTTAGGAGGAACTGCACTCGGTATGATGTTCCAGGATATAGATAATGGGAGCTCTTTTTGCGCACAGTGTATTTATGCCCTCCAGGATCAGAACACAGTCCCTCCATTGGCACTGAATACTACTATAAATGTACAGCAGATAGATACGGTGATCTGGTTCTTCAGTCACTACATTAGGTATGACGAGTTACAGGACTTGGATACAGCAGGTCAGCATTTCAGTCACCATATCATGATGAGTCAGCTTTCGACCTATTGCATACCGTATACCTGTTCTATAGGTCTTAAATACAGTGAGCCAATGGCTGACTCACCGTATACTCGTCCTGTAAGCCCTGAATACAGTGAGCCAATGACTGACTCACCGTATACTTGTCCTGTAGGCCCTGAATACAGTGAGCCAATGGCTGACTCACCGTATACTCGTCCTGTAGGCCCTGAATACAGTGAGCCAATGGCTGACTCACCGTGTACTCGTCCTGTAGGCCTTGAATACAGTGAGCGAATGGCTGACTCACCGTATACTCGTCCTGTAGGCCCAGAATACATTGAGCTAATAACTGACTCACTGTATACTTGTCTATACTCATCGTGTAGGCCCTGAATACAGTGAACCAATGACGCCGGCATACAATGAGTCCATTGCTGAGTCACCGCATACATGTTCGACAGGGCCTACATATAGTGAGCCAAATGCTGATTCACTGCGTAGATATCCTGCAGGACTTAATTACATTAGTTTCTACCTCACTGTATAAATATGCTACAACTCCTAAGTAGTAAAGACAGCGAGTCACTTAAGTGCTGATTCGCCGTATACTTTACGTGTCCCACTACAGGTCCTACTAAATACAATGAGCCATCTAAATGCGACCAGCCGTACACACTGTGACCTAGTTCAGGTCCTAAATACAGTGCGCCAATTGCTGACTCGCATGCATTGACCTAAATATCATGAGCCCATCTGACTTATTACATACCTGTCTATGGGACCTGAATGCAGTAAGCCAATTGCTGACTCACTGGATAGATATCCTACAGGATCCAAACACAGAGTTAATTCCTTACTCACTGCATAGATATGCCACAGTTTCAAGTTGAATACAGCAAGTCACTTAAGTACTGCCAGTGACTAGCCGAAGGCCCTAAATATAGTGAGCCAATTGCTGCTTCACCGCATGCATAGTATCCTATAGCACCTAAATATCGTGAGCCAATCACTGATTCATTGCATACATGTCCTACAGGACCTCAATGCAGGAAGCCAATTGCCGACGCGCTGCATTAATGTCCTACAGGACTTAATCACAATGAGCTAATTTGTGACTCATGACATAAATATGCTACAGTTTCTAATTGAATACAGCGAGCTACTTAAGTACTGACCAGCCGTATACATGACCTACTACAGGTCCTAAATACAGTGAGCCAATTGCTGCCTTACCGCATGCATATCCTACAGGACCTAAATATCATGAGCAGATCGTTGACTCATTGCATATATTTCCTACAGGACCTCAATGCAGTAAGCCATTTGCCAACTCACCGCATGCATATCCTACAGGACCTAAATATCGTGAACAGGTCGCTGACTCATTGCATACATTTCCTACAGGACCTCAATGCAGTAAGCCAATTACCAACCCACTGTATTAATGTCCTACGGGACCTATGGCACAGTGAACTAATTTCTGTCACTATGCTACAGTTTCTAAATTCAGTGAGTCACTTTAGTACTGACCAGCCTTACAGATGACCTACTACAATTCCTATAGACAGTGAATCAATTACTTACTCTTCGTGTGCATGGTCTCACAGGACCTAAACATAGTGCCAATTGCCTACCCATTCCATACATTTCCTGAAGGACCCATATACAGTAATCCAATTGCTGACCCACTGCATAAGTGTCTTACAGAAACTAAATACTGAGCTAATTTAACTCACTGCACAAATAGTAGGAAGCTACTTGAGTATTAAATTTAGTGCTAACTCACTCTATACATGTCCTAGTAGGACCTACTTTACGGGTACCTAAATGGATTGAGCCAATTACAGACTCACTCAAGCTGCATATGCATCATGCTACAGGACCTAAATACAGTGACTCAAATACTTCGCCGCATGCCATCATCCTACCACAGGACTTGAGTACAGTGAACCAGCTACTGACTCACTGTACACATGTTCTACAGGACTTGAATGCAGTAAACCAGCTACTGACCCACCGTACACATGTTCTACAGGACCTGAATGCAGTGAGCCAGTTACTGGCCCACTGTACACATGTTCTACGGGACCTGAATGCAGTGAGCCAGTTACTGGCCCACTGTACACATGTTCTACGGGACCTGAATGCAGTGAGCCAGTTACTGGCCCACTGTACACATGTTCTACAGGACCTGGATGCAGTGAGCCAGTTACTGGCCCACTGTACACATGTTCTACAGGACCTGAATGCAGTGAGCCAGTTACTGGCTCACTGCCTACACGTTCTTCAGGACCTAAATACAGTGAGCCAGTTACTACTGACTCACTGCATACATGTTCTACTACAGGATCTAAAAACAGTGAGCTAATGACTGACTCACCATATGCATGCCCTACAGGGCCTAAACATGCTCTACAGGACTTGAATGCAGTGAACCAGCTGCTGACCCACTGCACACATGTTCTACAGGACTTGAATACAGTGAGCCAGTTACTGACCCACTGCCTACATGTTCTACAGGACCTAAATGCAATAAGCCAGTTACTGACTTACTGCATACATGCTCTATTACAGGATCTAAAAACAGTGAGCTAATGACTGACTCACCATATGCATGCCCTACAGGGCCTAAACATATTCTACAAGACTTGAATGCAGTGAACCAGCTAATGACCCACTGCACACATGTTCTACAAGACTTGAATACAGTGAGCCAGTTACTGAACCCCTGCCCACATGTTCTACAGGACCTAAATGCACATGTGAAAGTGGGCCATCGCGCTGTGCGTGTGGCAGGTACGAGTCCTGAAGGATGGATATTGCATGGAATCCTAGTGCTGTAAAGTACCTGTGCATTCAAGTACAAAGGAAAGGTCCCAAAATAGAGACTGAAAGAGATGGGAAAAAAAATTTGATGAAATCAAAGAATCGAGAAATAAGCGCTATTGACCATCTATGGACGATTCGGTTACTAAAACGGGACTGATATGCCATAAGCGCCTGTGAAAATTCGACCATAAGGACGAGTTTCCTCCATTCCATTCCGGACTCGTAAATGAGCCAGTTACTGACTCACTGCATACATATTCTACTGCCTACAGGACCTAATGACTGATCCACCATATACATGCACTACGGGGCCTAAATACGGTAAGTTAATTATAACTCACATATACTACTAGTAGTACATGTCATATTGCAGATAGAAGCAGTGATCTTCACGTACGTCCAGGATTCCCGGTCTTCACTACACCAGTAATGTACTACAGGGAATGGGCACAGAAGGTCATTTTCTTACTCACTTCAAAGTTTAGGTCCTACAAGACCTAAATCAACTAGTTTTCAGTAGGTAGATGTCCTGCGGCAGTTATAAGCATGGTTGGCCATCTGTTCCTTCAGTCGCTGCATCATGTTTGTTCTACAGGACACAAATTTGACAGAGATCTCATTCTGCCGTCACTCCATACAGCTAGTAGATACAGTGACCTAGTTTTCATCTTCATTTATGGCCCACATGATTGAAATTTAATGATCTAGGCCTCTAATCATTGTGTAGACTCTGGATACAGGGATTCACTTTGCACAACTGATGTCCTTTAAGATGTAATTCAGTCATTGTATTTATATACTACAGATCATAGATACAAAGACCCATCTCACTACCCGCTGCTTTATCTCTAGAAAGCCTACACAGTGGGCTCACCGTATAGGTGTTTATCAACAGATATACTTATATAGGGAGTGGGTCTGCACAAGTTATATCTCACAGGACACCATCTTTGGTTATTGCATTTATATACGATAGGGGGACATAAATGTTGTGAGCCAGCTCATCGGTCACGGCATTTATGTTCCGCACTGACTAAGCAGATAGACGCCGTGATGTGGTTTTTCTGCCGTTGGGTTCTACAGGCCATAGTTATGGTCAGTGGGTTCCTCAGTCACTGTAACTATATTCTACTGGACTTGGATACAGCGAACCAGCAAGCCAGTTCACGGTCACTGCATTTATGTTTCCCAGGACCAAGATACAGTGGCTAATTCATATCCTGCAGCAGATTTATACAGTAGATCATTTATTGCATCAAATTCACCGGTGACCAAGTACATTACTCCAAGATAGGATTTGGAAATGTTTCCCCATAACTGATTTCCTTCATACCCCCGGCAGTGCAATTCCTATTGAAGGGAACCAATGAAATGAGTGTTCACAAGAGAATTTTATTTCCCATCAACAATTACAAATGAATATTCGAAGGAGTAGTCTATAGCTGATAAGGAATACATGCCGCGCGTCCGAATACTTGTAAGAAAGAGTTAGTATAAAAATTAGCCAGCGCATACTCCAAACGAGTGATAAAAGCTCCAAAATCCCCCCCCTCGTCCTTGTGCGGCAAATTTAGCAGAAGCAGCTCGGGTTTCTCACCTTTCCAAGATTGCATAACACGATGCAATGCTCGAAGATAGACCCACCGGTCCTTGACAGTGGCAGCGCCCAGCCCTTTCGAGGACATTCGTATGTCGACATGGCTCGCTGTTTCCTCCCAACAACCATTCAACAAACTTCGCCGCTGAGCTGCATCCATGTTACTCTCGTCCAGGCGCTGATCGAGAGCAACCAAGTCGCTCCTGAAACCATATTCCTGCAACTCCCATATAATTTCCTGACCAATCTGGACTGACAAATCATTGTCTATTGGCAAGGGGTGACCATTCCAGGAAACCGGTTGTAGAGAGATGTTCTCGGCACTTGACTGTCGCAGATTATATAGCCAGTTTAGAAGTAGGCGCATCTCGCTCTGGCATTGACCTGTTAGCGTCGGAGCATCCGCATCGCCGTGTCTCCAGCCGGCAATCTCCAATAGGCAGCGCCATTGCTTGCTGGTGAGACATAACGGCAAACCGTTAAGCTGAGTCAGGATTATTTTGCGGATTCGTAGCCAGCCGTGGAAGAGGAGCCTGACAGTCTGGGCTTTTGTCGGGGAGATGATATTTCGAACGGGGGGAACTCGATAACCAGATTTGACCCCTGGCGGAGGTCGCAGCGCTTGGTTATGCTCAGACAGGATACGCAAGGCGCTTGACCAGTTTGGGAGAAGGGTTGGCATGAAGATGCTATCGGGTACGAGGAAGGTATTGCTTATAGGGGCAAGTTTTGGGCTACCTTTCGTGTCTGCAAAATGAGTTTTAAGTAGTTATGTCCTTGTGCAAAAACAGTAGTAAAAGCGCACATGGCGTAAATTTGAGATCACCCTTTCGTCTTAGAGACAACTCTGTACGTTTTGGTCGAGGTCCGCTTAGCATTGGTGTTTCCGACAACAGCGAATCCAAGTATTTCGCCATGTTCCGGTAATGATCAGGTTTGTTAGGAAGACCGTCATAGATGATTTTGTGGGGTGGCGTAGCATCGGTAGCGTCGACAACGAATCCATCAGGCTGAGTTAACCGTTGGGAGTAATCTTCTCGTATGAAGGATACGACAGAATCAATGCGCACAAACGGCATTGATTTTACCGTACATATATACCACACTGGGATTCCAGCATAAAACAGGAGGTCCAAATCACCCAGGTCCTCCGTAAATGCTCCAATCACCTGAACGAGCGGCTGTCTTATGTGTTTAGCGGCATCCTTCAGTCGTTGCCGCCACTCAACCCTGACCCAGCGTGACCGAGCATCCAACTCCAGCAAGTAACATTGAATTTGAGCGACCAAAACAAACATCTTCACCATAGTCCAGGGGATATCTAGTCGATCCAAGAACCTGCGCAAATTCGTTCCCAGCGAAGAAAGGTACATGTTGTCCACATATGCTGGAACCCCTTTTAAGACTTGATAACTGAGTGCTGAGAGAGCTTTGTGAAACTCAGGGTCCAGTTTTCCTAATCCAAGTGGGCTGTTCATGACAATAAATTGGTTTGGGAGCGGGGTAAGCCATGCATAATAGAAGTCGTCCATCGGATTTCGAGAAGGACAGCGCATCAAAGCGAGATGGCCGGACTCAATTATAAAAGGTTGGGGAAAGTACAAGGGGTCGTCAAAACCAAAGTGGTAATCGCGCCGAAGGCGAACACGGCATAGGTGAGGGGGAGCAAACAGATAATCAACGTTCGGAGAAAAAGTCAGAAGGTCATTTTCATTGACATTTCCGACCTTGCCGTCAAAGGGTCTACGCTCAGCTACAGAGTGTCAGTAATAATTTAGGCACCCAGGGAACAGAGTCTGATTACCTTCGTTTCTGGGAACTGCGTAGCGAGTTAGAACAGTGGGGTCCTTCTGCACATTCTCAGAAGTCAGGGGAAACGCTCGTGCTTTCTCTGTTGCTAAATCCTAAATACAAGCCGTCAGACTGGAATGGAAGATGAGGGGATGGTATACCATAATTAGAAGGCTTATGCCCTGATTAAAATGAGCCTATCGAATGAGTACGGGTTAAATTGCATAAGAGACACTTCTTCCCCATGTCCCGCACTGAAAACGAGTTCGCAGAGGTACGGAGAATTGAAAAAGAGAAGTAAGTCCCAGTTGCGTGCTTGAAATATGCTTTTTACAAAGAAGTTTGAGGAAGAGAAATATAGAAAAGAACAGAGGGTTTAAGCGCCCACTGGCGCCAGCTCGCATGACGTTCCGTCAAAATTTGGGATGTTATTCGGCTAATGTAAAATATACTACCGACATAGATGAAAGACACAATACGCATTATTTCGAAGACATCCCCACCAGTCTTCGAACTCCTTTTGCTTTGCGTGACTCAACCGTTTCCTGCACCCGATGAAGCCAAACCTCCACGTCTTTATTTGCTTTAGCCTGGTTTTCCTCCTCCTTCTGAACAGTTGCCAGACGAGATTCCAGTCGATTGATCATATTTCGCAGTCGGACGCTTTCCAGACGGTCTACCACATAATGACCCTCCTCATCCTTCTCCTTGGTCCAAACATCGTCCAAGCACCAGGTCGTCACTTCCTGCACTTGACCTAATACTAGCTCACGTAGACGAGGATGCAAATATTGCGTGTTCCAGCCCTCACTGCTCCACCCAGGCTCACCTTTCCTTGTCCTCGACTCAATCTTCCCAGTCTTAAACAGAAAAAATTCAAATAGAGCTTTCTCCCAATGACAACCGCAGTGCAGAGCTCCTTCCTCCAATGTTTCTCCCGCTTTTTTTGGTCGGTAGGGCACCCCAGTAATATTCCATGGTCTGGGTGTGCCTGACCAATCGTTCTGTTTTGCATTGCGAGTATTTGCGTGTTGAAGGCACCGTATATGACCATGAGTCGTCGTTAAGATCTCCATAGACAATTCAGGACAAGTACTGGTGCACTCCGGTATGAAGAAGTTGACTGTACGCAAGAGATATTTGATGTCTCTGGAAAACTTTTCTCCACTCGTCAAGAAAGCCGTTATCTCTTCTCGAGCTTGTCCTATCATTCAAAAACATTTGGCCGGGGCAACACATCAAATTCTAGCTCACTCACGAACTGTATCTTTGTCCCCTGCTATTCTCCTACATCTTTCATCTTATATACATGGTGAGCAGTAATCATGATGGAACTAGGAAAGTGAACTCACATTCATGTTCGTCGTCTTTCTTTTTTTTGTTAACTCGCCTCTTTTTACCCAAAAAATCTCTACCGCTTTCATCGTCATCATCATCGGCTATATTTGGGAAGTCTTGCTGATGGAATTCCCCAAGGTCAAGTAATTCACCTTTGATCACTAATGCATGATTTAAAAAAATAGGTCCTTTGATATATGAATAAATGACAAACCTCGCTTCTGTTTGACTGCCACAGTTACGCCAGGATGAACTACTGGTATTTGCCTCGAATTGGAATTTTCAGCCTCAGCCTTTAACGTCTCACTGTCGTCTTTGTCTGGAGCACACTCAAGCTCTTCCCCATTAAAATTAATCAATTTGAGTCCCAGTTGTGCCGCCGTTTTCATCATTTCCCGAAGTTTGTCTGATGCTACTCCTTCCCCAGAAAGTACACTAGACAGGGATTGCAGTGCTGTGGGCAGCAACAAAGAACCATGGCCCTCCTGTTGAGGAGATGAAGCTGGCTCTAGATCAATGGATGGTGGATTTAGAGCTATAGAGGCATTCCGAGCAGGATAGCCAGGAAGGGAAGGATCTAGAGTTGAATATTCCGGGGAAGATCCATCGGCCACTTTGGCATTGGAAACAGCAGAAACCGTTGAGGGATCGAAAATGGCTGGAATAGATGGAGGCAAGGATTGGGGTGTTGTGGGCAGTAACAAAGAACCACTGCCCTCTTGTTGAGTGGATGAAACTGAATCTAAAGTCATGGGTGGTGGATTGAGAAGTACCGGGGAAGTCCAAACAGGATTGCCAGAAAGGGAGGGATGTAGAGTTGGATATTTGGACGAAAGTCCATCAGGCACAACAGAAACTTCTGAACCTTCGCCCTCTTGTTGAGGAGATGAAGCTGAGTCTAAAGCCATGGACAGTGGATTAAGAAGCACAGGGGAATTCTCAACAGGATTGCTGGAAAGGGAGGGACCTAGAGTTGGATATTCGGGGGAAGGTCCATCGGTCACAGCAGAAACTGCTGATAGATTGGAATCGGCTGGAATAGATATGGAATTCTCAGTAGATGAATTAATTTGAAAGCTATCTTCGTGGGGAGCTGCCGGGTTGGAAGGATGGAGAGATACCGGGTTAGCAGTTTCCAGGGCTGAAGTCAGAGTACTATCCCCCGAGGCTGGACTCTCTAAATATGGGAAGCCAGGGATCGGGGTGGGGTAGAGCACATCTGTAGATTCCACAGGCAGACTCGATGTATGGGACTTCATACCCGCTCGATGAACAGTGAGCTTTGGTTGACTGAGAACCTCAGCTCCAGAGGAATGAGGAGCCACAACGGTTCCATCAACAGTCGAAGTTAAGGCTGGAAAGGATTTAGACTGAACTGGATCGATCCCGGATTTCAAGTTATCATCTGAAGTGGAGTTCGTTGAGCAATGGTCGCGCCAATATCGATGATATCGCCAACCTAACATTAGACTCCGGGCCTCAGCAGAGAGTCCAGTTCCAGAGTAGCCAGTTGGGCCTTCGACAGAAATTGCAGTAGAAGGAGAGGCTGGATGAATTAAGTTGAAGATGAATCGGTTTTATGAGAAAGTTTCCGACTCACGAGTAAGATGCCTTCCCATAGCATTGTCAAGTATCTCTCCAACACGCTCCCCAATTTCAGTCAGCGAGCGACTAGTTGGCCTAGCTGGATGAGACTCTACACTACCAGATGCAATGACGGTTTTATTGAACTCGGAGTTCCCTATAGCTAGTACTGGTGTCATTCGAAGATCAACGTCAGTGGGACTCCCGGCGAAGACATTTTCACGCATAGCCGAACTGACAGAGAGTGGCTGCTTTTGTTCTGTTCCTCGTTATCACTCAAGACTGCCAGCATACCAGAAGAAATAGCGTACCCTTTTTTCCTTTCAATGGTGTTGCGAGATCAGTGTCGCTAAACATTTTGTCTCCGCTGCCTGCAAACTCTCATGATGAGGGAACGGCTAAAGACTGACAGACACTACGTACCATCAATATCCGTCAATTCTGAAGAGCCTCTTACTGCACTCAAAGGCTCAGTACTTCTTGTGGCCTCAGGGTTAACGCCGCCTACTGTGCTCAATCATCATTTAGAAATGAAACGAGAGGAAAAAAATGTTCAACAAACCACTCTGGCTTTCTTCGACAGAATGTTGTTTTTTGAGAAGGAGTTCTTTCTTCAAGGTCTCCACCTTTTCCTGGCGAGTGGTGATGCTGCGTTCTATCTGTTTCGTGTTATTGCACCTGGCCATCGCTAGCTTCTGCGTTTGAACAACAATCTGGGATTCCAGTCGCACAATTTCTTGTTCAATAGTGAGACATTGGTCCTGGGCAGTCGTTCGGACTACATACAAGGAGGGAAATATTAGAGAGGCATCTCGGGTGTATCACATATTGGATCAACGTACAATTCATAGAGAAAAAAAGTTCTGCAGAAAAAAATAGCTTCAAAACCAATCTGCCATGAGAGGTTTTGAGTGTGGCCTTTTGTATGATGGGCCTGCTGCTCTTTTTGGTAATTGCTACAATGGAAGATCTTGGGTAAACTACCGATCATTCATACAGTGCAGCATTCTCGCTGTATTTCCTAAATCGATCTCAAATGCCAAATGGTCAGAACTCGTTACCTGAACCTTTCTTCGCATGCGTTTATTCAAATGGAACGATCAGATTATAATCTCAGACCTGACATTTCAGAGCAAGGGGAAGTCACTTAAACGCTGTAAAGCATGTCTGTATTTGCCTATGGCATACGGAGGTCCAAATGTCAACTCCACCATTGTTTTTTTAACTACCCTGCCACATTCTCACTCCCAATACCGCGGTGGAATCTCGTATCTGGACGATATACAATGGAAAATATGTAGTCATTTAGTTTTCTACGTCTACAATCCACAGGAAATTATGCGCTGTCAGTTTTAAGTTACATATTAGGGAATTCTGGGCCTCATAATCGACAAATGGTTTGGTAAGAAGTTGCCCAGACCTCCTAACCCAATGTATTTGGGTGGCAGTTGTCGGATGCCCTTGCATACAGGCGTTCCCGGCAACTCGTATCGATTTCTCTCTGCAATTTCTTCGATCTCCATTTGGATTCACGCAGCGAGGTGCTCTTTTTTCCACTGCTTTTGGCATAGGGGTTAGGTGGGTGTTATGGACGATGGGAAGGGATGGAGGTGGATGAGGACACCACATATTTTTCTGGGTTTTCCTTTGCTTTTATGGTGTTTGGGATTGCAATCATCAATCCATCTCGATTTGAAATCGATTTTCTATCTCTCTCAATACAATGGCATAAATTTTTCACTACAGAATGATAGGTAAATATATCAAATTTCCCATTCTCTCAAATTTACCACATAGTTCGTGTCTCCCGCAAACATAAGGGATAGAGATTGAAGATTGAAGATAATTGCGATAGCACCGTTTTATTCCTTTGGTGGCATGCAATAACCAGGTCCACCAACCAATCATCATCGCAGCTGTGCGGGGGCACGTCAGTATAATCCTAGCCCAACTTGATCCATTGACTTACTCGAATGCTATGTGCTCGTAACTTTTGACAATAATATTTATGAAACGAGGCATGCAGTACTCATCGGCTAGGAAATTACAGTCACTAAGACGGTATATTATCTGGAACCTCGCTGCGCCATAGACCACTGACCACCCGTGAAGAGGGAGGAATGAAGTGATATTGCCATTTTCTATCGCTATGGGCAGGCTTAGACGCCACTTCCACATAGATCCGTCGCCCAATTGATGGGGGCCAAGTAAGAATTCTTTTCCGGGAGCACCTGAGAAATGAGAAACATTGACTCCGAAAGAACCTTGACACCCCCCAGTAATGAAGCTAAAAGTTTTATGGGTGATTATGGGAGTGGGCTCCTGACTGTCGAATGTCGAAGATGGAAAGACAGACCAGGCATCAGTGGCTGAAATGAGGTTGTGTAAGATTGCTGGGCAGAGAAATTCAGTGGGAATGCTTAAATCGGTTTAGGAAAGGACTTACTTGACTCCTGCGCAAAAATAGCATGCAGAATACCATGGGTGGCACCAAAGACATGTATTATGACTTCTTCATTTGTAAAACAATACAAAATTGCTTCCTCTTTGCTTCCACAGGCCCATGTTTCATTCGACTCGAAGGTTTCTTGGAAACGCTGTTGGTGATCAGGGAAGAGCTCTAGTCGAGCAGAACAGTACTGGAAACCCATAGGGCGCAAGATTTTTGCAAGGGCGGGAACAAGACGATGGGCGACAAAAACATCCAAGGGACACATTGATGGTGCCAGGAGGGCAGCCCTGCGAAGAAAAAGGTATGACCACACTCCTGAAAGCACAGCACCGAGACGTTGCTGATGATTGCGGAATCGACGAGCTCGGGCAGTAGTACCCAGATATGCCACCAAGCTTGCCTCGATATCCAGCTTTTGTGCCATAAACATATCGACCAACGTTCTCATTCCCCGACACACTCAACGAAGCCTCATCAACTCGCCATTGCCGAGCAAGTTGAATAGCTTCGCCAACGTGTTCTTTGTGTTCTCGTTAGGGATGAATAAGGTTGAGGGAGGGAATTCGGAAGTGGAAACCAGTAGCCTGGTCGAGTCTTCCAGCAACATGGTGGGTTTTCTGTCCCGAAGAAAGTCAGTAAACTATAAGTATATGTCGAAAATACTTGGGCAGGAAATTATCCAAATCTGTGTCCATTTCGGGAAGTTGGATCTAGATAATGGTTAATTAAATGAATATTCATCGACAGAGCTGCCCTGAACAGCCTCACAAGTATCTTTGATACAACCCACTCGTCTTTCACTCAGCCCATGATGGTTTCTTCCAAGAAAGAAACCAAGCATTCTCGGTATTATGCTAAGTGGGCTTTTCAACGTCTCTTACTAGTGTCTACTGCCTTACCTCTTGTTCAATTTAGGCATCAGTTAGAGCGTCAAGCTCAGTCTCAAGAATACAGACTCAAATGTGCAGCCGCCTCGAAGCAGCATGAAAGTTTGAGAATGGATCCTTCTTCCCTCAACCAGCCACAGCCAATGTCTTCTCAAGCTACAACAAAACACTCTCGTTACTATGCTAAGTAAGCCTATGCCTAGTCCTTTTCTTGTATCTGATGTCTTACCTACTTGATTTCTGGAATCTAGGCATCGCTCAGAGCGTCAGGCTCAGTCTCGAGAATACAAACACAGACGCACTACTGCCTCGAAACGGCGTGAAACCCCGAGAGTGGCTCCTCATTTCCTTGACCGGCCTCAATTATTATTCCCTCGAGCTGAGGGTCACATAGTCTCCATGTATAGAGAATTTCATGCTCTTCGTAACAGTATTGACGACTGGTGGAATCGGGCTGTTCCGCAGTTTCCGGCCATGAAGCCAGAGCTCATACCACAGTTTTCTACGCTTCTTCATTCAGGTGGAGCTCTTTCTAACGAGGTACATGTGTTCCTGGATCACTATATTGACCACCTGTCGGCCTTCGATGACCTGGATCTCTGGCGGTTTTTCAAAGGTATCTGTGCCATGCAGCAGGCTCTCAGGAGTGGTAGAGCCAGATTGGTCTTCGAGATGGCACCTCATATGGAGATACCTCAGCCTACCTGGGGCAGTTCGACTCTATGGGTTCTGCAAGACTTGAGGAACAGTACAAACATCATTTATCGAAGGTTGTTGAAGCTCCGGACTAGGACTGACAGGTTGACTAAAATTACAAAGAAGATGCAGCGGTATGATGGGGAATTGATTTGGAGATATGAAGAGGTCGAAAAATGTATACATTCAGGATGGGATTTGGGGATGGACTGGTATACTATGCTGGACGATCTAGAGGAGGATCCGCCTGCTACAGATTTATTGATGTTTATAAAGGAAGTTTCTCACACTTTGTACGAGCTTGGCCAGACTTTAGAGTACTTGACTTATGTCCTGCGGAAGCTCCCTAGGAAGTAGATAGAGACCGATTAAATGTTGGAAATAGAAATACTACATTTCCCAACCATCCATGCAAGATTGAGGGAAATAGAGAATAAATGAGAAACTGAGCGTAGTCGCTACCTGGTCACCAACTGCAGTCGCCGCTGGGTCGCCAACCGCAGTCGCCACTGGGTCGCCAACCACAGTCGCCACTGGGTCGCCAACTGCAGTCACCACTGGGTCGCCAACCGCAGTCGCCACTCGGTTGCCAACTATAGTCCTTAGCCCAAGCGACAACCATGTCCCTAATCATAGTGGCAACCTACCGAGCTACAATCCACAAGCCTGGGATCAACAGGTCCTCCTTACATATTCAAAATCTTTGCTTATATATGATTAGAGCATACATTGGAGATTTGCCATGGCCAGATCCCTAGATATTAAATGACGAATTTTCGAAGCGATATTGCATAGGCCTTCTACTTTTATTTATTTATTTACTTCCAGCTACAATATGACATGTTCCAGATACCAAGCATAGACCAACGAGTTCTAGCTGAGAATTTTATTAGCTAAGAGAGGAAAATAAGCAACATAGAGAAAGCTTACCGTATAAGATTCTAAGAATGAGAACCTCCTGGCATCGAGAACTAACTTCCAGCAATGATTTTTGGACAGACATTGCACGGAGTAGGTCCAGAGATGGAACATTTCATGTAATGCTATTTCTCTGCTAACAAAAATTGACAAGTCTTCGATATCACCAGCTGACCTATTTTTCAATCTACCGACTGGCCCTTTCCAGTTTCTGAACAACCTGTTATGAGTATGATATAATTCGGAAGGTGTCTCAAATTATTAGTAGTCGCATATCATATCAAGCGTCCCTCACGGCTGCACGTAGAGTGCAACAACTTCGTTGAGTTTAACTGCTTCTCTGACTCAATCGCTGAGCGTTGTAAAGTTCCAAATTAGGAAACCAAGCGCCCAAAGAGCCAACCGAGTAACAGTGACATAATGTGCTGTCGATTGTAGCTCCATTCACACACTTATTAATTACGAGCTCAAAACAGAAATAGTTGCATTCCAAAGGTTTCTCCAACAATTACAGCATTCTCTTGTACATACGGACCGAAAATCAAATTCGAATTAGAACTTTTAGAAATGTAAGCTGTAATTCTATATGAATCAGAAGGTCGTACCGAGAGGCTTTCCTTCTGCTTACCGGATTGAGTTGAAACAATTGGCATTTTCCACGGTGAACATGGGTCAGTGAGTTGATGATACAGTAAAATACATAATCCACCCTGCTCTGCATCGCAGAAATCAACCATCCACAGCTCTCAACGCCGTGCTAAAGCATCTAATCCTAATGGACATAGTAGAATTGACAGCATTCCATTACCCATCCGCTGGTACAAGACCTTTATGTTGATCATTGCGCGTTCCTGCCATTTGCCTGAACAATATTCGCTAAGGAATCTGACATGAAGTGTTCATTTGAAACCATAAACCATCTGTTAGGCGTTAGGCGTCATTAGGCGTGGTCGGAGTGGATAATATCTAAAAAGGACGAATTGGCAGAGCCGAGCAAAACAAATATGTAATTGGAAAACAGGACTAACCATTAGTGGGGATGAATTGGGAGGATTATGATGAAACCCTATGTGCCTGCTGTAAAATTTTTAAAGGGGGGGGGATTGGTGTTAACAGCACTACCCGAGCCTGGATGATTCTCGGGCTTCGTCAGGAGTACATACAGTAGGTCAGGACAGTGGCCGGGAGCTTCTTACATCCATTATGCAGGGTGGTGGATTTCGATGAATGATATGGATGTGTGGGGGCGGCAGGAAGGGCATCTTGAACGAAATCGAAGATTTTATTGAATTAGATGAGCAGCGACGGAATAGCGGTAAGTACGCACTACAACAAAACCCTCCTCGGCTAGGTCTCCATAGTCCATTCACCATACGGGAGACGAGTACTAAAACAACTGACAACTGGAGGGCTGTCAATGTCGCCTTTGACAGCACTGGACCCAACGTATGTTGTCTCCAAAAGGGACGCAATCAGAGAAAGCTGCCAATGAGAATCAGGAGGAGGTACGGTTTCTGGAGATGGAGGATGAAAGCAGAAAGCTGCAACCTATTCAGCACGTCAGGGAAAGCGGAGAAGTTCTACCTACAGATCTTGTTTCTTACCCAAGGTATAGCCCTAACAGTTCCCAAACCAAGATAGCTCGGCGAAAGGCCCATACCGTTGCCTCTAGTAATTTCACCAACATGAATGCAGAACGCTTGCTCAGTTACGGAATCTGAATCCGCCGAGTTTGTGCTACAAGGCACTCAAGGCGTACGAGAATCAGCTCAAACTGAACATTTATTTATTCGTGTTAAATATTAGTATGAAATAGGCTCTGAGCCTCAGTATACAAAGAGCAAACAGTTGGACTGCAGTGGAGTACGAAAAAGTGAGTAGAAAAGTAACCGAAGTGGTAGTTGAAGAAAAAGGAATGAAGAAAGCATGTGCTTGCCAAACGACAGACATCAGTAAAAATGTCAAATCACCTTTTCTGGCCCTTTTAGTACGCAGATGTTCCGACAGAAGGTTCAATTGTAGAGGTAAATATATACATAATTCGGCCAATTTCAACTTATATTGCATTGAGTATGTAACGAACTAAAACAGAAATGTTCTAATGAATTGAAATCCAACTCATTTGCCAAATCATGTATGAGCCCCGGGACCTTGCACCGTCTCGAGTTATTGCGATAGCTCTGAGTTATACTGAACCGAATGGAGGAGCCTCTTATGTTGTTCTTCCAACTGCTGGTTTTTTGTACGAAGATCAGCAGTCTCAGCTAGGGCTGCAGACAGAGCTGCTTCCTTAGCAATCAAATCAGCGGAGAGCTCAGCAGCATTGCTCCGGCGGGAACATTGGAGTGAGACAAATAATTTATTTGTTTCATTGTGGAGAGAGTCAAGAGTGGGTATCCAGTCCAGAGTCAGCCGACGGGATGTGTAGTGAGTGAAACTCTCATGTGCATTAGGATGCTGCGCGGCGAGGTACATCCAACAGCCGGTCTCCTCTCCGAGTTGTTCACACTGGGTTTAATTAGGCCAAGGATGTGAACATTAAGAATAAATACTTACACAACAAATGATCTTTTCGAGCTCGCATCGGTAGCGTCGAGTTGATTCAGAAACCTCAGTCCGAGGTGCAGGAACTGGTCTGTCTCTCACAATGTCTGTAGGAGGTCAAATTAGTAAAGAAACTCGCACAAAAAAAAGCCATACTCCATTGTTGAGACCCTTTTGCTGCCCCTTTAACCCGACCAAATAGTGGATCCTTCTGAGTTGCTCGATTTCGATGAGGTTTGGTGGGGGAAGACAGTGGGAAAGACATGGAGGAAGCTGGAGATGTCTGAGTCACTGGGGATGACAAGCCAGGGGGCAAAGGTGTCCCCCTTGGGGGGCTCGAAGGCAGAAGTGATGACTCTCCGGTATGCACAAGCAGTGAATTGTCATTCAATCCCGTGGACTCGGCCTGATTGGTTTGTTCACCATTTATGACCGGGAAATTGGGCTCCATAGTGAAAGGGTGCAGAGAGAGGGAATGACCTCTACGAGGGGGGCGAGCTGGAGTCTGGAAAAGATCATGTGGAGTGAGAGAAGTTAACGACGGGTTCCCGTCGCCAGTTTGTACAGCAGGAGTACTGTTGTCTTCATTGGGGACAGAAGGATCAACATTTGTGGAACGGACGTTGCCAGCCTCTAAATTGTGAGCAAGGTCTTCAAGCTGGGAAAATGGCGCTCCCGGTGCAACCTGAATGCCTGCATTTACCAAGGAGCGGTACTAGTACTGCAGAGTAAGATATCAGGAAGTACAACAGCTATCAAAGAAAGAAAAACATGAACTTTGTCTCCATAACTTTTACTGTGAATACAATCTGAAGAAGTCAGGACCGGGGACCCAATGCATTTTCTGCAACGACGCGGTTTTTGCGATTCTTTAAGTGATTTACTTGAGGCAATTCTACGCGGAGGAGACTGCTGGGGCTGGGAAATACGTTTCAGAGGTGATTTACGGGAGCCAGATTTGTTGGAGGATGTAGCGGTGGAGCGTTTCTTTGGAGTTTTGCCTCCAGAAGTCTTTCTGGAAGACTTGCGGGGGGAACGTGCCATACTAAAGTCAGAGAGGCGGAGCGCCAGGGGATCCCTTTTATACTGCTACGCTGCTTACTCAGCGGCACTGAGATAGTTCATACGGAGATTTGTAGAATCCTGATTTTTACCCATGAACTCATTCGTAGACGATACAGAGGGTCTCCCCTCCTTACCGTCATTACGATGCACAGACTTCGAGCCCGAAGAGATATACCACCCGGGACGAGAAATGTCCAAAGCTGAAGGGCAAGGCATTGTCAGCCCTCAGAAATGACCTCAAATTCAGCTTTATCACTCAAGCGTAAGTCGAGGGGGAAATCCAACCAGAAAAAAGCATCGGCCAGGCTTCAGGTCTTCTTCCGGCATTCAAACAACGGACCAAGCTTCTTTGGAGACAAATGAACTACCATTCCTGGATACTGAAAATGCTGTAGCAATCCATCCAGAGAGCATGGCCAGTGACAGTACAGATGATTTTGCAAAATATGCCGATGCAGTACAATGTGAATGTGTAGGCTTTATACGACTGCATCGTGGATTGTTCGTAGTAGAAGGGTGGGGGAAGGAGCAGGGGCAGGGAAATGTGAGTGTTCGGCACCCGTGGGACTGAATGCACAATTTTAACAGTTGGCAGAGGCACTGGTATCACTTTGAAGCATTAGGGCAGTTCAAGCAATGCCGGGTATCTTGTCTATGTCCCGCCGGGGCTTGGAATTGCTTCCATAAGCATTATTACACCCTATATGAGAGTGAGATAGAAGATGACATTCATAATGAAGAAGGTTTGTATACCATTTCATTCAAATGTTAAAACTCATCTGCTGAATCTGGACCTGAAGGAACATATGCAAATGTAATCCTTTTTCTAAAAGAAAATATAGGATTTGAAGGTAATCAGGCCTCCAATGACCTTGTTGGAATATCTCAATGGGTTATTGTCAAGCATGAGGGCTCAGATGCTGGTGATGGTAGGTGGTACTGTTCAAGTCAGAACAAGGATGGCCCAATGTGTGGCCATATTGGAGCTGCTCAAAGATTCATGAAAGGTGAAAGTGATGCTGAGGGTTTGAGAAAGGTTCCTGAAGGCATAGATATATGTAAGCATTCCAACTCTATACTAGTTATCTTCTAGTACTAGTTACTCACTGCAAATCCACAAGCCTCAACCAAACAGTTTTCCTTCCAATCTTTACGAGCAGTGTCCTACCTGCCAATTTTGCCTCCAAAATGGTGCATGCTCCCTGGTGAGGTGGAATTCTATCCACGCCCTCGCCCACTACAACAGCCTCCTGCCCTTATTCAACTATCTGAAAAAGCAAGTTGTCCATGTTTAGATGGAGAACGGGCCTTCTTTGATCCTCTTCAACCAACAATCACTTGTGAGTGTAAGGTTTACACTCTGACAGAAGCATTTTCTGTTCAAATTCAGCTTCAACAATGCCCTCGATGCCCCCAGGAAAGGCACCGCTACATAGGGCCAGAGCCAAGAGACATTGGGCTCTTCAACTTAAACAATTCTGCAATTTTCACCCATGAATTACTTAATGAATATACAAGTGCCTTTAGCAGCTCAGAAACACCTTTTGAACCCTGGGTTCAAACAATTGCTCGGCGGTATGAAGAGATGCAACCAAGTATTCCCTTTGTGGGTGGGGGACTCTTTCGATCAGTCTGGTTTGCATATATTCGACTGATCCAGTTTGAGGGAGACAAGACATGTCCAAGTTGTGGCACTTTTCCCAACAATGTTATCTGGGATGGGGTTTCAATTGCTTTTGGATGCAAACATGTAAATGATGAGCTGCAGCCCCCTACTGTAGTCCAAGCCAGTGCAATGGAACATCCAAGCAGGTCTTTATCTCAACAAGAATGGCTACAAGATGGAAAGATGAGGAAAAAACTTCGGGATTGGCTTGCTGAAGGAGGACTTAAAATTGAAAATGGAGCAGATGGTGGTGATAATCACATTGAGACCAGCCTCAAGCAAGTCAAAATCCTGCAGCTAGAGTTGTATCCATGGTTACACACTCTGAGCCCTCATCTCAAAGATATGTTCAGTAAACATCTTGGTCATGGGGCTGTCCAAAATGGAAAGGGTTGGAGTCCAAGGAAGGAGTACCTGGTTTTATTCCAGATTGTAAGTCAACTTGAAGATATGAACCACAGATTCAATTTAAAGATCTAATATACTGTATTTGTAGCTTTCAGCTGAAGAATCTACTATGCAAACAATGTCACATTCAACCCTTTGTAACCTAGAAACTTTCATCCAAACCCCAACCCATGACAATATCCAAGGATTGCTTAGCACCCCAGCTTTAAATACCATCCTGGAGCTTGAATGGGCAAGAGAAGGTCACTATGCAACTGAAACTTTGGGTGTTGCAGCATGGATGTACCATCATGGAAAGAAAGTTATGGATGCACTACTGGCTATGAATCCTGTGCCTCTGGACTCAAGACCCATGGAAAAGGCCACAATGATAATAGAAAAGAGTTCAGAAATACACCCCTGGGAGAAGGTAAGTGGTTGAAGAGGATGTAATTATTCAGGCTTATAAGCAAAAAAAAAAAGACAGGGTGCTGTTATGGCTTACCACAAATTCGAAATTGTCCCCGGTATCCCAAGCTACCTTATGATAGCAAGGCTGATGTGAGCAGAGAAAGGACTGGCTCATGTCAGAAATACTATGAGACTTATTCTCAGAAATGTTTAACTGGTGGAATCATGGCTTGTTGGTGCACTCATAGCATCTGCTATGGTTTTCATTGCATTCCTGTTGGTGAAGGACGCAATGATGTATTTTCAGCTATAATCACCAGATGGCCCAAAGCTCCTTCCAGAGTAGTATATGATTTTGCATGTGCTCTTGGACCTTATTGTTGGACCCGGGAACCTGAGTTCTTTGGTGACACTCAATTTCTAGTGGATGGCTTTCATGCACCTGGCCATTCAAAATGTTCCCCTGCAGCATTTCTGAAGAGCTATTCTGCAGTGGATGCTAATTTGACTCACATTAACTCTAGTGCAGCTGAATGTGGAAATAGTGGAATGACAAGGATATGGAAGTCAGTAAGTTACATGGGACAAACTCATGCAATCCTGTATTGCTGGGCTTTCATTTCTGTGTGGAATCGTTTGCAGATTCGAGGGCTATATAAAAAGGCTGGAGAGTTACTTTGACAGCAGGTTGAAATCTAACTGACCAGTTCTAAAATACTTATATCACTGTTCTATCATGCCTTCAGGCCTTGGAGTTATTTGTAGAATTGCAAAACACACTCTATTTTTTCTCTTATGTTACAGAATCTATGATTAGTTGAAAGTGCTTTTACTGTTTCCCTCAAGATTACTCAGGATCTCATTGACAATGCCATATTGAAGAAAAGGTAATTGATTAGGTTTCTCCCAGCATTATGATATTCTTGCCAGTATGTTAATGTCTTTTGCATAAACCAGCAAATGGTCATGCCTTATGGCCATAATTATGAGGGTCATATACCTTGAAGTTGCCCCCTGTGCTTGGTCAGTTCTATTTTCACTTGAGCCAAATTGTATCCAGTATACAATGCTACTAGTAATAATTGCCAAAGGCTCTCCTATGACCAATTGCTTACTTGTACAGTATAGTTTCAATTGTCCATGTTGCTACTACTTAATACCTTTCTCTCAGATCACTTGTAGTATTTCTTACCCTCTCTCAAACTACTCATTTATTCTCAAATTCTAAATGCACTTGGAATTTCCCATTTGAAGCCCCTATGACACCAGAATGAAATGCAGGTACACAGATAGTCTCTGGGCATTTGAATTCAAACCTTGAATTATCTCTGAATTCTTCTCCAAGTTGTTATATAGAGATGTGTGATATAAATACTGGCTATAGTCAGCTATATAGTACAGTCAGCTGAGAGTTGCATGCAGGTAACACTCTGCAAATGCACAGCATTGTAGTACTGTGGATACAATCTCTTTGAATATTCTTTTCAATGCTTGACTGGATTGGAAAAGTAAATGGATTTGGATACAGTGTATAATAAACCATATGGTATGGTTGCAGATATTTATAGATCTCCCAAGAGATTTCTTGTTAATTTCTCTTTTCATTAAGAAAACTCTGAAATCAGATGATTAGGATGCAAGCCTCAGCTGGCCTAAAAATGATAAATGTAAATGAACCCTGCTGGACTTGAACTTCTAGCAGAATGTTTTTACAAGCTCATTTTATGTGCCACACTTGTGAGCATGAAGCTTACATGATGTTAATATGGATTTACAATAAATCATGTACCCCCGCTGTATCTATCATGCCGAGCACAGGGTGAATAAATATAGTAGAGCTATACTTGAGACAAGTATTTGTTTAGCCTTAGGCAAAAATCACATACGTCAAAGGTGAATTTAAGAGACTTTGGTAAGCCCCAGCTGCCGGCTTACGTGGCTCGGCGGCCGTCTGAGCCAGATCCGGCATATCACCAGCCATATCAAATTTTACTTCTATTAGGTCAGAAGGATAGAAGCAATCTGCAAGAATTTAGACTGAAGAGCCCAAATTTCATTCACTATGTACATTGAGTCAACTCAGAAAAAAATTTCTAGAACGCTTCACAGTGGCAGGAGGAGGGATCAACCTGAAAGTCAGCCTAGAATGGGCGATTGTATTATAACATCATCCTACCATTACATATAATTCATCATAAATTGTATCAATGCGAAAAGGGTTTTAATACCAACGACAACGTGTGGGTAGATTCATGTACTTAGATCAAGGCCGAAACTAGTACTGGAATTGAACTATCCATTAATTTCAGTAAAAAGTCAAATACAAAGACAGCCAGTCGGAGTTTTGACGTTGGTGTCCTTTGCAACAAGTCTCAAATTAGTTCCTTTGATTCCTCCATCATTTACACCTCCCGCTACAAGGTATTTGCTGTCGGCCCACCACATTCCATCCGTTGGAGCTGTCGCAGCCCAATTTTGACCCTGAGAAAGGAATGGTGTATATCGTGTCAGGACTAGGAATGAGGATCTCTGTAGCAATCATATCGTTAGGTAGAGGAGAAGAATTTAACTCATCGTAGAGACCTTCACGATAGAATCGACGTGACTAGAGGAGACGGGGAGGATATGTGCAGCGAGAGGACTCGTCAGCCTCAAGAAATAGCCCTCTGAGGATCCTTGGGGCGCCGGCAAAGCTATGGCAATGTGTCGAGTACCGCTACCCGCTTCGTTATCGATGTGACTGTCAACTTTCCAAGCGCCGTCAATAGATTTCTTGAGTCTGTGAACGATCTCTATCAACGGGTCCCCTGATTCTATACAACCTGAGGGGTGTGACACTGGAGAACCTTTGACAATTCATTGGTGTGGCGCACAGGCCGAGATGTCGGTCACGTGGATGGACACTAGAGTATTTCAATGTCAGCTTTTGTCTTTCTTCCACAGACCACCACGATCTTTTTGCCCTACCCATTTGCTACCCATCATGATCTTTTAGCCCTTCCTTCGTGTTCAGTACACGTTCGTCAATTCGATTGACTGTCGCTGTTAGGCAGCCGTGATAACCCTTACGAAGCACCGTAACTCAGGTTCTTTGTTTTAAATAAAATAGTTCAGCAATTCTATTTTTTGTTTTGTTATATCCCTGTATTGAGAGTGTACAGGACATTTGAGAGTATGCAGGACATCCAAATTTCTGCTAAATTTAACAATAATCTTGAAAAACTCACCACAAAGCTGAAGAGGACATGGCAGTGTGCTGAAAAGGACACGGCAATTTGCTGCGGAGCTACGCAAGCTATGTTAGACCGGCGGGAACTACCATGGAAAGCATCGAAGCCCCTACCTTCGCGACGCCTATACATATTTTGTTTCCTGATTTCGAGAAGAGTGCACGGTAAATGGTACTCTGGATCTGGTAATTGCCGCAGTTCCAACTTCCCTCTCCCTCTCTCTGTCCCGCACTACCCGACTTACCTTCGACCGTACAAACTAGAGCCTTTACAGCAACGTAGGGCAGTCATTTCCTGTATCCGGGCTTCCTTCCAAGTTGGTCCTACGTATTGATGTTCCATTGTTTTGACTCACGTACTATTTTGCGCGCGTTGAAACAGCTCTGAGAAATGGCCCCGACAAGTTTGAGCCAACAACTATGTTAAAGACCCTCACTTCAGCTGGTGAATTGAATGCCAGCTCCGACGACACTGACACTGGGAATGATAACACTTGGACTAACAGCGCTCGTTCAAGTGAAGGCACACGAATTGACGATGCCAGAGCTACCCCTTGCGTACGGAAATGTACCTGAAATATGAAGGAACGATGGGGCAAATATAGAGTTGAACAAAGGTTCGGGCGCCTATCCCACGCTTTGACCAGGTTGCGTTTTTGTGTGGTCGTGTGTTTTGACACACGTCTTGGACGAGCGCCATCACGTAGAGAACAGTGTAGAGGATGAAGAACTAGACAAGGCTGCTCAAAAGCGTGAGGTTGGGGGAGAAATGATCACGAACACAACATATTTTGGCTGATTCTCAGTTTTTCCTTCAAAATTTCCACAATTTCGTGGTGGAAATCAGCGCATGAAGGTAAAGATTTTGATTGTTTCAAATATTCGATGCGTCTGGGTGTGTTTTTTTTCAGGGATAAGACTAAATTTTCGAGCCACTGGAAAGGAAAACAATGGGACTTGATTATGAGTAAGCGATGAATTGATATTCAGTAATCTTGTTCGCGCGTACCATGCCAAATCCTTTCTCTGCTTGCTGACCACATCTTTCTCTTCTCTCACTACGGTGGTTCGACAATCCGTTCCGACTTTTTCGATTTAAGTTCTGGCCTGAAAAGACGGGGGGTTGAATTGGAATAGCGCTACAGTTTTTTTGGTATGTGGCTGAATTTTTTTTTCGTTTTATGCTCACTGAATTGTGTTTTGGAAGTCCTAAATTTTGGCATTCATTTTCTGTGGGCTCGGCTGCGCTCAGACAACATGTGCGACATTATTTCAAGCTCAACGACGTTCTTCAAGTTTCAACACGTCCAGGTAGGCCGAATATGCTTCAGCATGCGCATCCAAATTTCCAGAACCCCCTCCTGGCCTTTAGTGTCTTATATTTTTCGACTCACACTGCTCTACGTCCTTGAGTAGGCCATCCTCAGCAACTGCGTCGACTTACAGTTAGTCCCTTTGCTTAACCCCCCCGCGACCGCTGACCTCAACAATTTTTTTACCCCTGCAGAAATTTTGTGGCGGTTCATTTGCGTCGATAGCTGCATCGTCCGTGAACTCAAGATGATTCTTCCCTGCCTCCCTCAATGAATTTCTGTTCAATCCGTCATTTGCAATCTTGTATCCCCCTTGTTTCGCTCTCTGGCGTCCTCCTCGTTTCGCTCTCTGGCATCCTCCTCGTTTCACTCTCTCGGTACCTCATTTCATTCAACTCAAGCTATCCTATGCGCCAAGGGATTACCCAACGACCTACTTTCAATCCCGCCTCAAGATATTTTGACCCTGAGGGAACCTATCGACTGGATCGTAAACCGCCTGCTTGAGGCAGAAGTCATCCGTCAAATCACAGGTGGCTTCCAGTTTCTTCTACCAAACTGCGAAACAGTTGTCGCGTACCGAAAGGGTATGGCCCTAGGGTCCGCTTCATCTTTCGATGCTGGCGTCGAGCATTTCACATTCCCGGAATGAGCGGACTCTTTTGAACCTGGCACGCACGTGAACCTTCGTACTGCATGGTCCTGGACGATGGACAAAGACCTTTCCGACTCCCACAACACTCTGGTATGCTTCTCAGCTCTCCCTACTCGGGCCACTATCCGCCGAAGACCCCACCAGGCGTTAGAGAAGAAACTTGCCACATTTCGGCCTCACAGGACTGGAAATGTTTCCTGGATCTACTGGTTCTTCGAGCCGCCTTGGACAATGAAAATTGGCAGAACTAACAATCTTTTGAGGCGTGTGAAGGAATGGAATAAGAAATGTCCAAATCCACTCCGAATGTGGTGCGGTGCTTTCGTATCGTCGTGTGGACCCAGTGTTGGTGTGTAATTACTCGTCTATTCGTGCTTTTCTCAAACTTCATTCCAGAGACACTCTGCCATTGGCGAATGGAACAATCAACTTATGATAGGCCTGTCACAGAATGTCGGTCTTGTGGTGTATCCCACAAGGAGGTTTTCATAACTAATGGCAGTCTTGACGAGTCCGATAGCTTGGTGTTGTCGATTGTTTGGGAAATGGAGGAGATTTATTGCAGCATTCATCTTTGAAAGGACAGAAACAACGCATACTACTCTATAGCTATCTAATTTTATATCTATCAACGTATATATAACTCCCGGTAAATATCAGATATCTTGCTCATGTTGAAGTCTGATGCCGCTGGTAAAAATTGGTTCTCGGTTCATTCGGGATTGCTTAGTATGACGTCAGTTGGTTAAATGTTTCATGTGCTCTCTAAAGATCTAGTCTCAGATAGTAGATCACTAGTCAACCGGTATCCGAAGGTAAAGGTTAGCATCTCTCCCTGCTAATCAGTGTTACTACTGCAAATAGGTTGGGTCCATTGCAGGCAAGCACACAACTAGTTTACAGGATATTATTTCAAGGGTTTCAGATCTGTTTGTAAACTGCAAAACATTTCTGACGAACTAAGGGCCGGTGACTCGCTCATACCCGAGTTAATGGGTATCAGTTCAGTTGCACTCTAATTCACTAGATAACTTGATCCATTTCCGTGAGTCCGCCTGTTTTACTGAGTATCGGTTCCATTTGGCAAGTTCCTCTGTTTGTAACTACATGCCACTTCTGAAGAACTCAGTTTCGGTCAGTGGACCGCCTTACTTATTCCAACCTCAAGCTGACCCTAATTCATTTTGATCTGGGGAGTTCACGCCAGAACTACTGGGAATCAGCTCGAGTGGTCTCGTAGAAGGCAGCAATTACTTTCACATTGAGCAGGTATTTGAGTATGCAATCAATTGCAAAACAAATTCTGATTCTTTGGAGCATTTATTTGCATTGAAAAAATCTTTGAGGAAACCGCACCATTCATTCCCACTGAATAGTCTTGTGGTAGGGAGCAAAAAATTACCACAGCATTTATTTGCAGTAAAAGAAGTTTGGAGAAAACAGCAGTAAGTTGCTGTAGTATGGATTTGTAGTGAGTGATCCCTTAGAGGGCTGCATTTAATTTCGATGGCAAGAATTTTCTATGGGGAATTTGTTAAGAAGTGGCACTCAAATTTAGTTGCTTTTATTTGCGATGAGGTTTGGGAACCACTTGCTGACTATTAATGTTGTGAAAAGCAGCAATTAAGTTTAGTAGTGATGATTTGCAGTGCATGATCTAGTGTTTTAGGCAGCAAATAACCCCTGTAACATTGTCTCAGGCAACGAATATAGTATTACTAGTCTATTGTAAAGCAGTAATAAACTTCAATGTATGACTTCTGCAAAAAACAGCACTCAGCTTCTGTGGCATGTATTCTCAATGAGTGGTAAACTCCTAGGAAGTATTTATTTACTGTAGCAATGGTGTGCAGTAACTGATTCTTTGTAGTACAGAAATTGAATCATGATGCTAGTACAACCTACACTTAACCTAAGCAGAACGAAGTTTTTCCTGCTACTGAAACTATTCTCAGCCTCACAAAGGACAAGGACCTTCCACTGTAAATAGATGCTCCGGCAATTAATACTACCTTATATAACATTTTTATAGCAGACATTTGCCACAGGAAGCGATCATTCCATAATTATTATCTACCTTTATTGTCTATATATTTTGTGTGCCGAATTTAATAATTCTATACTACTAGGAAATGTACTACTAGGGAATGAATGACAAGGAAACAATGTATTAAAAATTTCTGGTACTGAAATTGAAAGCTGCCATCTGTGAGACTATTCACGGAAAATAAATGCCACAGTAATCTATTGCTGTCTGTCCTAAAAACCATTGACTGTAAATAAATGCTGCAGTAATTTGTTACTGTCTTTTCTAAAACCATTTACTGCGAATCAATTCCATGGCAATTAATTGGTGCTTCCCAAAATCATCCACTGCAAGTAGATTCTATAGCAATTATTTGCTGCCTTCTACAAGATCATTCACTGCAAATAAATTCTGTGGCACTCAATTGCTGCCTCCCACTCAAGTTTCTTCACTGCAAAATACATATTACAGAAATTTGTTGCGCCTCTACAAAATTATTCAATGCAAAAACATCCCATAGTAAATAATTGCTGCTATCCAGAAGTCTCCTCACTGCAAATAAATGCTACAACAATATGTTGCTGCCTTTTATGAGACTGCAGTGCAACAATTCAATGGCTTTCTAACAAATCATTTGCTGCAAATAGATGCTACCGAGAATGAGTTCTTAATCATGCACTGAAATAGTACTGGCTACCGAAATTTATTCCTACCTTGTACAGAGTAAGACCACTCGCTGCGAAACCTTCAAGTGCCATTGAAATTTATTGCAGTCTTATTTAAGTCTGTTTACTGTAAATCAATGCAATCAAAACCAATTGCTACATTCTCCAGTATGCTTCGTAATGCAGGACCACAATCATTTACAGCAAATAGATACTACAGCAATCAGCTATTGCCTAATAAATTTGTCATAGGAATTAATTGCTGTATACATGATACAACGATCGCATACATTGGTCGTCTATACGTGTTGTATACTATATCATTCAATTTAATAGATCTGTACTATGAAATAAATGGAAAAATGAATAGGCCCGCCCGCGGGACTTGGAAATCGCACAGGCAGGCTTGGTATATGGTACCCGCGGTACCTGTTTGGACGGCATACCGCTTGACACATATCTGCATTGAAGGCAAGCGAAAACTGCCATTCCGTCCGACCTGGAGGGGAGAAGCTTAAGATACCTATGGGTATTTACTGGAAATAAATGGATACATTGCGTACAAAAAGATTCGAAAGCAGGGAAGCGCAAGTCGCCTACGTATCATGAGTAACGGGATTTATCAGAGGGTGTGCGAGGAATTTTCTTTTGGTGTACATACGATAACAGTTAATAGGGTAGGGGGAGGATATTGAACTCGCTCGAACGAGGCTAGAATTTGGGATCCACTGGTCAAGGGTCGATCGCATTAAGGAGTTCAGTGAACGTGAACATGAACATGAACGGGGAGATTGTGATGACTTGCACACGTACGCTAAGAGAGTATTCATATAGGAATACTCGGCCAGAATCCTGGATCGCGGGACGGAGCGTGGCGCTCTAATCAGTGGTCTAAGATAAGTAATCGATGGGTTCATTTGTCAAAGCATTTTTGTTTTCAAGATTTGGCACTGGGCAGACGTTCGGACGAGTCGAAAACATGTACCCCGTGGTTGTATCATATAGATCAAGCCTGATTGAGTGTTTGGCCATTGAGCATGCGATGTATATGCATGAAGAAAAGAAGAGCTTCGCTGATGTTCTTAAATGTCAGTGTAGTTTTTGTTTGTTTTCTTAAGAAGAGAACCAGAAAGCACGATTTAACGACGTGTCCTTCTGAGATACTGGTTTGAACTAGACAACGTACACGGCGCGTGGTTTTGAAAGTCGCGTTAAGCGCCAGAATAAATTCCCACGCTCCCATTGTTCCGTTATCATGCCATATTACAGTCTTGAACAACCTTCCAAGCCTCCAGACTCCAGTGTCGATGCACCTTCTCCCACCTCTCCTTCACAGTCTTCACCATCCTCAGCTTCCGAGCCCATGGAGCCTTAACAAGATTCAAAGAACCACAAGGGCTCGTGCTTCATTTCGGTCATGTTCTCCGCTGTGTTCAGGACTGTAAGCCGCCGTGCCATAGTCCAGTCTACACGATGTATGGCCAAAAAATCCCCTTCAAAGCCTCCAGGCTCTGTTGAAGATGTGCCACCCCCTCCTCCTCCTCCGCCGCCCACAGAAAATGCGAAGACCAATACCGAACCCATAGAACCTTCACCTTTACAAGAATCAAAAGAACCATTATTAACGCGTTCAAGTGTACCTAGCCTAGACTTTTCGCCGCCGGATCCAGCGGAGCAAGGACGGACTGGTGCTTCGGGGAGGGATAATTTGTCTTCTGCTGACCGGCGGCGGAGGGCGTATGCGAGAGTGGCTTTGGGGTTGTTCACGCTTGGTATTGGAGCTAATGTTGTTTTTATGGGGAGGGAACGGGAGCCAGAAGAGCTTAAGGAGAAGAAGATGGTTCGTCGGTTGATTTTTGCTGGACACATATCATTAACTCCCCCGCCGCAGACACTAGAAAATGCCCCAGCTGGTCGTTGGGAACGGACAAAAACACGATATCAAGAGATGTTCAATGTATGTTTGCTTCAAGGGTTTCGTGAGCCTGGACTTATAAAATTCTTCATTTCTAGTATTTCAGCGAACCAGTAACGACCGAACTCTTACCCCCACGCGCACCACCACACCCTCAAGCTCCTCCCAAACAGTACACTCTTTTAATATCTCTTGACGACTTACTAGTTACATCCACCTGGGATGTAAGTTCTTTGTCCGCGAATTCTTCTGTTTCACTCTAATTGACGGTTGTTGTTCTATTAACAGCGCCAACATGGATGGCGCACCGCAAAGCGGCCTGGGGTGGATTATTTCCTAGCTTATATCTCCCAGTTTTACGAGCTGGTGGTGTTTACGACGCAATATTCTTACGTGAGTCCATTCTCTTTGTTTACAACCTCTTTTTTGACTTTTGTTTTCCTAACCTCCGATGGGGTATAGACTGCACTTCCAATATTGGACCAACTCGACCGGTACAACTTTTACATCGAACACCGTCTCTTCAGGGAACACACGCGGTCTATCAACGGGGAGGCTGTCAAGGACTTGTCGTATCTTAACCGAGACTTGTCCAAAGTCATCCTACTCGATACCAACCCTGCCCATGTCGTGACGCATCCTGAAAACGCTGTGATTATACCGAAATGGAAAGGCGATCCGAAGGATAATGGGTTGGTTGCGGTTATTCCGTTTTTGGAATGTACGTTGTCTCTCGCTTCCTCTCCCTCTCCCTTTCTCTCGTTAATAATCATGTTTTGCCCTTTTACTGTATACAGCCATCGCGATATACAAACCCCCAGATGTGCGACCGATTTTATCTGCGTACCATGGGAAAGACGTGCCTACGGAGTATGCTAAGCTAGAGGCGGAAGGGAAGCGGAAGCATATTGAGAATTGGATGCAGAATAAGGGGTCGAGGAGTAATTCGTTTGGGAGTTTCTTTGGTGTTTCGGTGAGTAGGAGTAGTGGTAGAGAGAAGGATGAGAAGCTGATTGTCTTTTTCTTTGTTTCTCCTCGTTCTTTGTTTCTTACTCGCCCACTCCCACACCCGTACAACATGCCCCTCCACTCCACCATGCAACACCACATAGTCCCGCTCAACACAAAATGCACCCCCGACCTACCTCGAACAAAAGCGCAAAGAAGCTCAACAGCAATACCTCGACGAGCAAGCGCAAATCGCGAAAAACAAGGATTATCTGGAGAGTTTATTGAAGCACGAGCAGGCGGTGATGGCCGCGCAGGCGCCGAGTAATATTTGGGAGGCGATAGAGGCTGTGAGGGGGAACCCCAAGGCGGTGGATGAGGAGTTGTTGGAGAGGTTGGGGAAGGGTGGGGTGGAGAGGGTGCCGCCGTTGCCGCCGCCTCCGCCCGGGATGGTGGTTAATCCGTTGGTGGTACCGGGGCAACCGGGGCAGGGGCAGGAAGGGAAGAAGGCATGAGGTGGGAGGTAGCATGCGTCCGGGGTGGTTGGGACTCGGAGAAGGAGAAGCAGATGGAGACGGAGACGGACAGGACAGGATAGGTTGCATCTTACCTAAACTTAGTTTACTTTTTTTTGCTTATTATCATCCATCCATCCATTGTCCCCTCATGTACCCTTGCATTTATTTCGAAGAAATCGAAAGCAAACCCCTCCCTGCTCATTCTAGCTCCGAAGATGATTGCTTTTTTTCTGCGTTTCAGAGTTTCAGAGTTCGAGTTGTTTGCGTTTTTTGAGTTTTCGGGTTTCTGGGTTTTAACGTTTCTGAGATTTGGGGGGTTCGAGGTCGAGATTCGAGAATCTTCACAGACATACGCTATAAACCGAGATCTTGAGATGGAGTGGAATTAAGTATCTGTTGCCTCCGTCGCCCGCCCCATCTTCTTCGCCCTCGATTATTATAGTTGTTAATCCGTTGGTGCAGCCAGTCTGGAATGGAGTGGGATGGAGGAAACCCGGTCTTATGTTCGAGCTACATCCGTATATACTAGTAGTTCGCGTCCCTGCACAACTCATTGAACACTGTGTATTCTGCGAAATATACTTTCTCTTCTGGCGGCTGGC
>KN834884.1:10766-50387 GCA_000827265.1 Collybiopsis luxurians FD-317 M1
GTGTCATAGTATATAGCCATGGAGGAGGCATGGTTGCAGGTGACAAGAGCATGCATGAAAATATCGGTAAAGATATCTATTTCGTTAGTGCTGTCACGTAGTTAATGTCAATACCTCCCAGGTAATTACTTCGCCTCGTATGGTCTGATCGCAGTCATCAACAACTATCGCCTTGTTCCGGGGGTTACGTATCCTGGCGGCGGAGAAGACATTCAGATGCTACGAGAATGGATATACCAGAACATCTCGAAATCCGAATATGGAAACGGAAATCCTGAGAAGGTTGTCCTGATTGGCCAAAGCGCAGGCGGTCTGCACATTGCGACCAACATTTACGCTGCTGGAGATCCATCTAGGACTGGTCAGAATGCACTTTCACCTCCTGTGGCAGGCATCGTGTACATATCCACTCCCTTCTCATTCGACAAAACACCCAGCTCGAGATTTCCAGTCTTGAAGGGGTACTATGGGACTGATGACATGGCGGAGGCTCGTACTAAGACGCCCGTGGCATTGGTGGAGAAATTATCGGGAGATTCTCCTATACTGGATCCGAAGATTCTACCGACGTTGATAGTGGCAACACAGTACGAGCCGTGCGTTACCGCTCTCACTACTTCGATTGGGGAATACTAAACACATTGACATCTAGGGAAGAAATTCGGTATCCGATCTTCCAGTTCGCGGAGCAATATCGGTATAAGAGCGCGCGGGGTATTTTGCCTGAGTTGACAGTCATTGCCGGGCACAATCATACATCCAATATATGTTCGATTGGGACAGAGGATGATGTGCAGGGTAGCATGTTGAGGGAGTTTGTTGCCAGAGTTTGCTCGAAATAGAGTTGGGTATGTGGAATAACATGTTAGCGGAGCAACTAAATGGCATAAAAAACAGTTTCAGAGGGTTTTTTCATAAGTTGCACGGAGTGCGCCACTTGTAGTGGCTACGTGCAATCACGAGAAGTTAATCTCGCATCACCTTTGTGAATTGTGAATATTGTGGTTGAATTATAATTCGGTAAAAATCAAACAGCAATTTACTTGAGGAAGTCCATACAGTAAGGAAAGTCATCTAGGTAAGTGTACAATTACTGGCTGCCAACCTCGACTCTCATGACGGGAAGTTAGCAAATCGAGACTTTGCCTGAATTCTTGGTCCAATTCATTTGAAAATGAATCTGTATCAGTCCACATCATCAGCTGGTAAAAGGGAAAACACCAAGGTGATAAAATCTTTCATATGGTAACAGAGCAGCCGCAATCATCAATCCAGCCAACAACGCCGTTGCCCCAACAGTCCCCAACTGAGTATACATCTGTCCTGCAAAAAGTGGAAAGCAAGCTCCAAATGAATACCTCATTGCACTGTTCGAAGCCATTGCGCTAGCTGCCACAGGGCGATAGGCAGCAACGAGATATGTTATAGGAATGGAACCAAAATTCACACCAACCCAGCATAAAGAGGACCAATGACGGGACCTACAAAAGCAGTCAGAACAAAGGCCAGCTGTTGGACCATGTTTAGCTTCCAGATATATGAACAACGCAGCCAGAACTGTACCATCGCGCTACAGATACAAACATAAGTGGCTCTGAATGAACATTCAGAATTGAACTTACTTTTCGACTTGACGATTCTCAAACAGATCACTAACTGAGCCTCCGGCTACGGTCAAGAAACTTGAGCCATTGAATCCACCAAGGAATCGGAAAACTAGGTGCACGACTTGGGAAGTATACGTCTTAGAGGAAACAACTCGGAAAGATCGCATAAGAATCGACCATTCAACTCACCAATATTAGGAGCAAAAGCAACTCCAAATGTGAAAGCGGTGAGGAGGGCAAAGGATGTTTGATAGACAAAGTTCCTCCTGTATACTTCTGATAGCAGGCCCGCCAGCAAAGGACCTAAGGAAGCATGCGGTTTATGGCTCATGGCATATGTTCATCACGACGACACAGGGGACGAACCGATTCCCAATCCAAGGACAAAAAGAGAAACAGAGAGGATTGTAACCTCTGTTCCCACATGAAAATCTTGTGAGATTCCAGATTCAGTTACCGATGCCTGTTCCACATCAGTTCAAGTCGAGAATGGCAACAATCCAGTCATCAAAGCCACGTACCGCCGAGGTCTCACACGTAACGCAAAGAGCAGACATTCCTACAACCCCGACAATGATCCATTTGAAGAATACCGGTTTATTTTCGGATGTTCATGAGGCTCCAAATCAACTTCATAGCCATCGACCGACTTTGTAGGCGCAATTTGAGCCGTGGTAGCGACCTGAGGTGCCGGTGCTACTTCTACTGCTCCGTTGCCGCTGCCCTTAAGCTCTTCGACCGACATTGGACACGAGGGTGTTGGTCAAACGTTCGCCTCAGCACTGCCCGGCTCTGCTGATCTCGATCAATTTGAATTCGCTCACCAAAGATGACTTATAAATAGGTCACAGATTCAAAAGGACCGATTTCAATGAGATTCGGAGCCGAAGATAAATATTCGGTAATCATGTCCGTGATTGCAGTTCGGGAGAATAGTACATCAGAACAAGATGGAGGATGTTTGACAGGTGCCATATATCGAAAAGCCTGGGTCAGCTTTGAACAACCATGCATCGCGATCCATTTCCACACAACAGCTCCAACAAATCATGCATATATATCATTGATTGAATACAAAAATGAACAGTAATGCTTTCGTTGGAATGGTGCCGACAACTAAAGGATTTCCAAAGCTGAGACTCTCTTAGCTCAACGTAAGTCGGTGATATGCGATGGAAGTACCCGATGACTACGGGAGAAGCTGCAAGCACCATGGAGGTGATCGATAATCACTCAAGAAGCAACATGCCGGTGGAGGTATCTACGGTGCATCGATTGAATACAAAAATGTACAGTAATGCTTCCGTTGGAATGGTGCCGACAACTAAAGGATTTCCAAAGCTGAGACTCTCTTAGCTCAACGTAAGTCGGTGATATGCGATGGAAGCACCCGGTGACTACGGGAGAAGCTGCAAGCATCATGGAGGTGATCGATAATCACGCAAGAAGCAACATGTCGGTGGAGGTATCTGATGACTACAGTCACTACTCAAGAAGTTCGGCGGAGATGCTTGATACCTACGAAAGGAGTAACATGTCTAGTGCAGGCCACAATATGGTCCGTCCGTCCGGGAAGTATTAAATCCACCGGAGCCCAATGACAGGGCGTTCTTGATTGTTACGTGTCACGGGCATACCGCAAACTTCAAAGCCGCGCAAACGAGATTTCCTTCCTTTTATTTACACACGGATTTGCCTCGAATCCAGTTGAATTAACCATACTTATCAACCCTTCGCAGGCCAGAATAAGTCCAAAATTCCTACTGTGGGCTGTGGCAGCTCTAAACATATTTTTCACAGCTAGGTATTTACTCGATTTTTTCCTATGATTTCAATCTACATTTAATTATGGTTGACTGAAGTTACTTTGGAGCTCCCATTGTATCTGAGCAAATTTGAAGCAAGCGTAACCCCAACTTCTCAAAATCCTCAATCTGTTAAGTGGAAGGACATCCGGAGTCATGAGCATAATCAAACAAGGGTTCACACAATCAGTGCAACTTACCTGGTTAAAGACTTGAGCACTGACTCTGACCCAGTAGCAGTTATTAAGGATGAACAATTGTGCATACACTTTGCCTTCCAATAGCTGACTTTCACACTCAAAAAGCTCTTGCGGTGTAACTGTAGCATTTTTAGATGAAGGCAAAGCCACATTCACCTATGGAAATTGGATAGCACCATTGTGCATTTTCAGAACAGGAGAAACAACGGCAACCAGGCCAAATAAATGCTTTACCATGCAGCCAATAAGCTCCAGTGGGTTTTCCCCTGTTGAGCACATCATTTCTGTCCCCAGAGTTTGAGCCAAAACACGGCCTCCCTGTACTGCAAGGTTATGACAATAATCCACAATCTGCTGCTCCCCGCCTAATGATTGACGGAATTTAAGAGCTATTTTACACCAGTCAAAGATACATGCACTTTTCAGTTGTGGTCATCCATGTTCTTGAATTGACTCACCGGGCTTTACCGTCATTGCAGTCAGAGCATCCATTGAACCACTCCAGAAAAACTCTGACTGGAAGCGGGAGTACTTTCCATCTGGAATGAGCATGCTGGGTGTAAGATCGTGTTTGATCATTGATTGATTCCTGTGCATGTTTACTAAGAACTGCGTACATGTAGCAAATGCTCAGGCAATAATCAGTACCTTGGGGCCACATATAACAGCGAGCATCCACGCTTGACATAGAGCCATTTACTGCAACTCTAAGATTGTAAAACATCAGCAAGCATCAGCTGTATCAGTGTAACACCTTACAGTGACCCAAAAATCCGGTGAGATTTCAGACAAATTGATGTTTGTCTCATGTCCAATTGAGTGTGCTGCATCGACCAGGCTTCTGACTCCTTCAGCTTTACATATACTGACCATCTCCTTCCAAGGCATTACAATGCCTGGGGTAGAAACAATTGTGTCAAACAGCGCAAAAGTTGTGCCATTGCAAGACTTTGAGCTTCGGAGGTACTGACGGAACCGCTCCAAAATCTCTGAGTGTGAAGTGGGAAATGTGAGTGGAAATTCCTCAATAGTCGGATGGTGAGGTAAATGGCGTAAAGCGTGCACAGTCCGAGCAACAATAAAGTATGTTGTACTGGCTATAGCAATTCATAAGCTGCAGTCAAAAAGATTCAGACTAATACTTTACCCATGATCAACACGTCGCCAGTTTTCCAAGGAAAATTTCGCAATACGGTGTTAATTCCGTGCGCTACGTTAGGCACAAGCACACAAGATTCTGGCTCCGCTCCCAGAAAATCAGCTAGTTTACTGCAGATCTCAGCTTTCTCAGTTCTCAGCGAGCCGCGCATAAAGCGATCAGGATTTCCTTCAAGCTCAGAAAACCTCCTAACATATTCATCGCGTACAGCCAGCGGCAGACATCCAAATGATCCTGATTCTGCGTCAATAGGTTATATATTCTTAGAGAATGACGTACACCCACCACAGTTCAAGTTAATGTAATCATCATCCAGACAAAATTTGTCACGTAAACCGTGGCCAAATGGATTCGAGGGCTCAGTATGTGCGCTCAAAATTGAGGACATGATCAGAGAAGGGTCAAACTGAGCCAGTGTTCAGTATTTATACCGGAGAGGCTGCGGGCTGAATTGAGCTACGTAACTACTTGTATGCAAACGATACCAATTAGCACCTACTAGAGATGTGACAAAGACAGTGACTCAAACACTCCGGTATGTGCGAGAAAGGAAAAAGTTCGTTGGCAACCCCTCGGAATGATCATTTGAAGCTTCATCAAGTAATTTGATTATCACGGACAGGTCAATTGTTACCGATTATGCCCCCATTCTAGAACAAGTTTCAGAGAGTGATGCAGCTGATGCTTTTTTGCGAGCGTCGAGCAACAAGGAATCATCGGAGATAATCTCCGAGTACAACTACTTACTATTCAACACGTTATCTGATCATATGAACCCGAGAACTCGAAAGGTGACAGATACTCCAATCTGCCCCATGACTTCAACAAGTCTTCAATACCAATACCAAACGAATATCAGGATAATCATCATTATGGAGCACTTTGGTAGGAGTACCTTCTATTTAGAGACACTCAATGTCCCTCTAATCACCCGGCCAACGTGAGCCTGTAGGTTATTCTCAGCTCGAGACTTATTTGCACTCCGGGCCTGTAATGCCTGCAGTGCTGTACACGTACTCTTTGGATTGACTCTGATTAAACTTAAAATTTCTAAGTGTTTTCAGTGAATTTTTCATTATACAAAAATGCAATGATCATGTCTGGTCAACACGATTTTCACGTTGGTAGTGCTAAGTGAATTACTTGATATAAACCTACATGAAGCAAGCTTCGACTACAGATACCTCAAGTCAAGCACATACAGGTATCTAAAAAGTTCAATTCTGACAGCTCAGTACTTAGATCACACAACTGTTTCCGAGAAGTTTCTTATCCAGTTTAGCTTGAAAAACCATATAATTAAGAACCGCAGACACAGGTGTTAACAGTTACAAATTTCCAAAATATCAGGCATCAGCTCGAGCGAAGTTTCAAACAGCATCATTCTGTTTTGAGACTACAAATGATTTATTACCATCTCTTGAAGCATTCCCAATCTCAATGTCATCCAGAGAGAAAGTGTCACTTTGATGATTGCTCCTGGCTTTGTGAGTGGTCACTGCAAGTGTAGCCTCAGACCGACCCCGGGCTCCTTGATTGCTCCTGAACTTCAGACTTGTCACGGTACTACTGTGGGTTGGGTCTTCAGTTGAGACTCCAAGACCAACGCGAACAATGATCATTGTTGGGACAATTCCCTGGTTTCAGGTTAGACTTCAGATACAAACGGCACACTCAAGAGGCTCATACCGCAATTTGGCAAGCCGGGAAGTAGATAAAGTCCTATAACCATGATTTGCTGTTAATATAGTTTATCTTGAGAACAATTTTACTAGATCACATACCGCGCTAGTCAATGTTGTACGGTAAAGTATCAATATCAGGAACATTGTTAGTCCGGATATTGATCCAGATTCAATGCTTTCATTCAGGGAAAACAATCAGGCTTTAGTACTGGCTCAATGTGCCTTTTGAAAGCTTACATTATTATGATTGCCTGATAATATTTCCGTGAGTGGGGTTTACCAAGAAACCGTGAGGCTTGATGACTGTACCACCAAATGCGCGCAGCTTCTCACAAATTGAGTTTGATGATGAAGAATGGTAAAAAGTAATACATACCAATAAGGGCAGTGACAATGATATTGGTAGAACAGATGATGGAAAAAGAAACCATTGCCCAAGTAAAAATGTCGAAATTTTGTATGGTAGCTCCAGGGTTACTTATACTCTGGCCCCAAACAGAAAGTGAAGCAAACGCTGTCAGAATGTGAGAAGAGTGCTCTCAGTCGGCTAACAATTCTTGCAAAACTGCTTACCAATTTCAGCTATCAAGAGAATAATGGGACCAATCACAATGTACTTTTTGTAACCCCAGACAACATAGAGTCGAAAAACCTGATTTCTTTCAGAAGAAGACCAAAAAAGTAGAAACGTGAAAACACCTACCAAGACAGCATCCGCTATGAATCTTTAATATCGCTATTAGTATCATTTCTCATACATCCGGATGCAGTGCAAATTACACCATGGTAACAAATAGACTTTCTCTGACAAGATTACTCCAGATCCAAAATTGCTCAAAATAATTTGTTGGGCCTTCAAGTGTACCACCATGCAGGATAAATGCAGCAAATCCACGAGCAAAATCTGTGATTATGAGGCCAGTCGCAAGCACATACATCACAATAGCGGATACAAAGAGTGTCTGGTTCGGTGTTGTTGTTGTTGACTTTGCCTTGCGTCGGAGTATGTAGATGCAGTGCCAGAAGAGGACGGTATACATGCCTGACTGGGAATCGGCAACTGTGCAAGATTCCAAATTTTTATTTATGTTTGTTTGACATACCATAGAACAATGTTTCCATCTAGCAAGGCCCCACTTTTTCAGCCAGAAACTTCCAGAAAACGAAGCGGCTCTGACACTTACCCATAGTCCCACAAATCTGACCTAGCAAGTTTTCATGTCAGTGAATAGAGCACGGAGCCAAGCAACAGAATGTAGTCCTACCGTTGAAAGAGGGAAGTTCTCACTCATGACTGCTACTGAACTGGGGTAGTTTACGTCTGCCCAATCCACTTTAAATAATACCTTGAGGCTATATAATGAGTATTAATTTCGTTCAGTCACAAGTCACAGAGATTCATTATTTCAATTCGGGCATTACACTTGGCATTCCTAAAATATAAGTGCCGTCGCCAGGCACATTTAACTTCGTATTCAAAATCTATCAACAGTCTTATCGATCAAGATAAGTTGTCTGTTGTGATCAGCCTCAACTATCATAAACCACAGGCTCCTCGTGAGTCCGAGATCCAACATCATAGAACAAACATTCAGACAATGAACTTGTTGATAAATTTAATACTCTTAAACACAAGGTGATGTTATACACGGGATGCAAGGAGCATAACTGGACTTATGACTGAACTCAATTCAATCGGGCTCTTTTGCGTAAATAGCAAATTCACTGAACGCACCGACTTGGTGGGCTCCTGGTAAGTCAACGACAGACATTTTGAGCTATTGCAAAAACCTTTTTGATGCTATAGAGAGCTTTTAACTGTCACCTACTTAAAATAATCAACGTGATTAGGAAATCAAGCAGATACTGGATATCAACGCAAAGAAAAGAAAAGTAATCGAGTTCAAAGATCATGTTCATAGAGTACTGTCGGAGTACTGCTGGAGTACTGCCAAGGCTTTTGCGTCCCGTGTTAGTGTATCCATCATAGTTGCTTGACAGATAGATGGGGTAGATGGTTAGACATGCAGTAAATGGCGGAGAGCGCGGATGCATACTCTGTTCGCGCGCAATCCCCATTCATCACTAGTGCGAGTTCGCCGAAACCTCTGCGTCAATACATTGCGTCAATACAACCGATGGAGATTTGTATGATCTTGCTCCATGATCAAGACTAATTTTGATCTCTACTATCCTTACGCTGTAAGGAATCTTGTGAATTCGAGTTAAAAGTAGAATACTGAATGTTGAGGCCTTTGTTTATTGTTTCTATAGAGTTTCCGATTGATCCTATTGTTCATTAATTAAATCATCCCGGGCTCTCATTGACTTCCCGTAGGCAATAATTGCCAAAGAACGTAAAATTAATCGTTCGGAATGCTCGGAAAATGGCCCGGATGCCCTCAAAAGACTGAAATTTGAAATTCAGGGTCCGTTGTAGGCTTTTGGTTTACAAAGGGGTCCCGACCCCTTTGTAAATGGGATCAACGAAATCAGGTGAGCATGACGCCTCACCTCAGCTTTGGCGGGAACGATAAATCGAATAACTATATGCTGAAACTTCCGCCGATCACTTTCTCTCGAAACACATGGTACCGATCAAGGGATCCCTGACTGATTAATCCGGTGGATCAGCAGATGACTATACTAGACGCAGCGGGAGAAGAGCTTCTGGACTTACAATGCTTTGGGTAATTCTGTGCCCCCTTAGAATTCTCGCATCTGTTTATTTGTATTTATTAATAGACCGGGACCAGGCCCTTTTACTATACAAAACATATCAGACAGGTTGATTTCGGACGAGTTTCGGCCAAACTGACTCTTCTCGTGAACGTTTCTTCAGGGGTTTCCCAGTTGACGAGACACCGAAACTGTCGGTCTTCTTCCGAGACTATCCCGACGTTTGTTGAGGATTTCGTGAGTTTTGTATACAAACGGGGCCGGGCCTGGTCCATTAGTAAATACAAATAAACAGATGCGAGAATTCTGAGGGGGCACAGAATTACGCAAAGCACTGTAGCTCGGACATCTGTAGTGAATTTTTCGAAATTTGATCCCTGATAAGACAAGCGCAGCGGGAGAAGAGCTTCTGGACTTGCATATGAAATTGCCAAATTTGATTGCTGTGATCAGCTATTTTGGATCGGGCTCAAACATTTTGTTTATGCAAAGCTAATAGTCAAGGTGAGTCTAGTCCACGGTGTCCCTCCCCTCCTCGCACCTCGCTGAAGCCATTTCCCCAACTGGGAATCATAGGTCTGCCTACCTACGATCAATTAGCGAGATGCTCAGACGTTGTACATAGGTCCGCTCTGGGCCCACCTGTTCTCTTCTCTGTCAAATTTATTACTCAAGCTGTACTCCTCTCTACTCGTTTGAGAGTAAACGCCGTCAACCGGTCCCACGTCTCAGCTCGAGCATTATAGGCCGTATTGTAGTAATATTTTTCCTCTGTCTTTTCTTTTGCTCTTCGTACCAGGCATGCTCAGAAAACCATATAGAAAAATCTTACTTGTATTCATTTCTTTCTTCTTATTTTGCTTTTCGTACTAGCGTACTATCATCGTCGGAATCCGGACATGCGTAATGTGTTTTCCGAGATGTGATCTCTGGTGAGAAAACGCATAGGTTTTTACATTCGAGAAATCTGCCGGAATCAGTAGACCACGATTATTATTGATACAATAAGGAAAACGGGAAAGCTTCTCATTGGGGCTCAGCTAGCAAGGTGGTTGAGGAGCAACTAAACTCGTAAAGTGGGCTACCGCTCTTTGCGGATTGCATATACGAGTCCGGAAGGGGAAGAGACTCCAGCAAGCAGTTTGGAATCTACACCGTAAAAGTAGTAATTTGGAACCCGGACGCTCTGATATACTGCATTGAACGTTTGCTCATTTGTTCAATCCAGGCTTGTCTGCAAGAACCTCAACGCTGCAAGAACCTCAACGGTGGGAATGGAAAACCTGCACCATCAGAAGACCAATCCGAGGATGATGTTGACCTAACAAGCTTCTCTTCGTCCTCGGCTACTACCTGTGCTGCCCGCGAAAGTCGAGCTGAAGCCGAGAAATTCAAGAAGTGATTTCCTTTTTCCCGACTATCTCTTCACCGCTACTGCTTTTTATCTACTGCTCTGGACTGGTTGCTGCCCCGCTCGGGCTGCACGAGGAGTCTAGTCCCTCGGAGGAACTACGAGACTGATGTGATATCCCAACAATTTACCCACAGGCTTAAGGCACTAGTGCCAATCACCGAATTGGGACATTTATTATAGGACCGATTGGCGCTCACACGGGCACAAGCTATGACATGGGCTTGTGAGGACCCAGTAGCTTATGACGGCCTGTGATCATGAGGTTCGAGATCCTCGTGAGGGTTCGTACGCGCCAAATTGCTCGTAACTGTCACAACTGAGGTATTTCTTACAGGGTATCCCAAGCTCCTCAGAGCTTGTGATTCAACATGAGGCGACGAGACGCAAAACGAGGAACGCGCAAATGTACAGTACATTATTCAATTAATATTTTACCACACGCAGTAAATTACACCAATTGAAGCAATGATTTGTACATTCCACACTAACAATCATATGCGATACAATACAAGCTGTAGTGCACGATGCTTACGACAATGATGAAAGCAAGGAAAGATACATATCAGTACAAGCGAGAAAGGGATGTAAGGTTACAGAATGCACAAGCAGAGAGTGTAATAATGACGAAAGCGAGTAGACCTGTAGCGAGAAATAAGCGAGAAAAACATGAGCGTTGGTTGACCTGCGAGTGATTTGCCATCTAAGTTGCGGTATTGGCGAGCTGTGGATGAGCTACGTATTGTTTATAACGGGTCTCTCGAGCCGCTCGGACACTGGATGTGATTGAAGGTGGACCTTCGTCGTCAGCATCGTTAGAGTCAATAAGTTGGGGAGCGCAGCCGCCGAGTCCTAGTGGACTGTCAAATACAGATCTATGCAGATACATCAGCGAGTGAAGAAACTGAATAAGAAAACCACATACTCGTTCCACCACTCTAAGGGTTCGTAATGTTCTCGTCATCTGGGATGTTTTCAGAGTAGTGGATGATGTTTGCGTAAAACTTGGGGTTGTCGAAGTGATCCTCGTCGCCATTCCATTTGTCAGTAACTGAGAGCATAAAACGAGCCTAATGACAGTGCATGAGTATGGAGATAAAAAATGAGCTGAAACGTACATGTATAGCTGCATACACGCACGATGAGTGACGGAATCCGATTGGTACCAGCCGTTGTAAGCAGATGAGTGACCAGAGAAAATCGAATAGTATACCTAGTGTAAGCAGAACAACTCCTCGGCATTGACAGGCAACGACTCATCGAATAGAAGGATATACATTAAGCAATGGATGACAACGGAACAGGCCCTATTCCACATCGCTGGGGTTAGCTTCATCTTGATTATATAGGAAGGCGGGATACTCACTGGCGGTAATGTGGATGCTATCAATCTTGTGTTGGAGTATATGCGAGATGGGAAAATGTAAACCTACTGTGGATCTCGATAGATTTGAGGTATGATAAGAGAAACTATGATAGAATTGGTCATGGCGTCGGCCTTCTCTTAATTATGCAGGAACGCTGGTCACTCGCAAGCTATCGGCTTGATCTATTCCAATTTGACTTGACAAAGAAACCTCCAGAAACTAGATTAGTCCAGGAGTCAGGAAAATTTAAAGATTCGCTCCATTGGCACTTCAAATTGGATTTATTGAGACCCAATTAAGTTTTAAATGAGACAAGTAACTTATCAATCAGGGACTAGGACTTCAAGACGCACTGGGCATGATATTCATCATCAACACAAATGACTACACATTTGCAACAGTAACTACTGGTTTTCCCACCGTCTCATGTCCGCTCACCAGCATGTTAATAATTGACTGGGGAACGTCGTCCCACGTTTCTCCAATGGTACTTTCCGTGCTCTGAAGCTTACCTTGCGCAACTAACGCTGGTACTTCTTGGAAGAAACGACCTCCGAACTCTGGAATGTAGTCTGGAACAAGGAAACCTTCGATTTTTAGTCGTTTTTTCATAATTTGATAAGCATTCTAAAATTATTTAGTCCAATCAGGACGGGTCAGCTGTAGATCTTCAAGCAATACCTTGAGCTCGTAACGATTCCCATGAGGAACATTGTCTGTCCCTGATGTACCACAGATCTGGGGTATGGCGGGAGAAAGGTAAGATGATCATGACAATTCTTTTAGTTTGGAATGGCAAAAATACTTACCTTGAAACGGGCATGAGGGCGACTGTACGCAAGAGCAGCATCTAGCGCTTCAACCCTGACATTGTCCTAATATTTGGATAGTATAAAAATACCCTCAGCTCCTGAGTCGATCAGTCAACTCACCCAAAATGCGTCAATCGGTCCATGTTGTTGAAGTGCCGACTCATAACTCTCTTTCTTATAGTTGAATGCCACATCCGCGCCAAGACTTTGCATGTGCTTGACCTTTGCATCGGATCCGGCAGATGCAATAACACGCATTCTATGTAACATTAGGAGACAACATTCAGCTGAAAAAAATTGATTGCATTGATAGTGTCAACCTACCCTTTCATTTTTGCCAGCTGGATCACAAGGCTTAAACTGGATTAGTTTTCTCTTCCTGAAAAAAGATGCTGGTCTTACCTGCCAACACTAGATGCCCCTGAAGAAACAAACAGAGTTTCTCCCTGTATAGGATAAGTCGTTGAAGTCCAAAGCACATAGATGGAGAGTTACTTTCCTCCTTGCCTTTGATAAGTCCCTCCATTCCAACAAAGGCTGTTAGGCCTGGAGTTCCCAGAATGTTTGTGTATTTACTCAAAGGGTAAGCACCATTTGGATTGGGGACTGTCTGCAACGCCAAAGAGTCCATATCGAATGTTCTAGGAGCCCAATTGTCTGGCTTAAAATTGACTCAGCCTGGGAGATAATGAGTATAGTATATTAAAGTACAAGTATCTTACCTTCAACATATGGCTGCACTGTATAGGCCTCCCAAGGTGTTTGTCCATACATGTAATCTCCGACTTTGACTGTTTCTTTTTCAGAACAGATAACCACTATGAAGGCAAATGCCGCACTGCTAAGGATAAATAAATGACTTGAAAATTGAGGAAAAGAAAGGTTTTATGGGCTCCAACAATGTATGTGGTTGTGTAGCTTGTGATAGATGGATCGCGCATTTGCTCACACATAGCAGGTTCAGGACTTGAGAGGGCATAAATTTTCATCGCCATGAACTTGGCTTACCTCAAAACAAGTGTTTTAGTAAGAAATCCTCCATTCAACAGCACATTATTGACATTGATAGTATGCAAATTGTCAAGCACAATATGAGTTCCAGCCATGGGCAGGCCTGATTGGGGACGCTTGACAAAAACAATTCGAGGGTTTGCAATTGGTGACATTTTGAGATATCCACTTGCAATATGGAGAGATATTTTGCTTTCTTGAATATATATCCTCATATAGCCTGGCCAGAAGATATCAGAGACTTCTCCGTGGACAACGCTATTCCCATGAAAGTTAGGTTAGCTTACCTACCATTTAGCTGGGTTCCCATGGCCAGATAACTGCATTACTTGACACATAGTGGGCCAATGCTAATGCGTGGCAGGACTTGTGCCCTTTTCAGTGACTGGAACAAATTACCTTGTGGATCCTGGATCATCAATCATCAATGTAATGAAAACTAACTAAAATTGTATAAATTGCGAAAATTAGATCAATTCAAAATTGCCTGCCTTGGATCAGGCACAGAATCATCAGAGCGGAAACTCGGCATTCCATTCCATGCACTTGTAATCTGCCAAACAGTCTGTACTTGTCTCAGTTTTACATTATATGGATTGAAATAAATATATGTTGTTAATATAAGCTTGTATTCATACTGTGAGCTTTTAATAGTATATTTAATGGTGAACTGATGATGCAACCAAAGCTACTCTTGAAGTTATCTGCCATGGCAGATAACTCCAATGCCAAGTCCAATGGCACAATGCATGCACAGCATTTTGGACCTTCGGCACCCTTGTCATTTCATGACAAAGTGTGACTTTGAGAATGTGCCCCACATTGAATGTGTGAGGAGTGTGTGGGTTCTTATAACCAAGCTCAAAGATTATTTACATTACAACTACTTGGAGGTTTCGGGGGTCAAAATCTTACATAGTTCACTTGATAGGTTCATGCATATTGCATTGAGCCTATTCCTATAACTGCATGAAGCATGGAAGAAAGATTAGCTCAGTAGGTGCATTCACCTGTGATCAATATTCAGAAGTGTTGAAATGATATTAGTGCTTACATCTATCATCATGAGTAGATCATCTGATCAATATGGACTATAATTAGTACTTACACTGATCTGATCAATCACATATATTGTTTCATATTTGTATGTAGTTGATCACTCATTAGATTGTATATTACAGCTCTTTCATAGCTACATTTATGCTATTTGTTGATCTATCTACATATGTCAAATACTATGCTGTACAACATATGAACCATTACTTATACCTGTCAGTAGTCATACTCTGGGGTTCATTATGTTCCAATATATTATGTACTACATGTTTTGGGGTACAATATATGTTGTTATAGGGTTTAGTAGCTTTAGTATAAATACTGTAGCTCAACTCATATTACAGACAATTCACATAGTTTCTCAACTACTTGAATACTAGCTTATCCACAAGCTCTCTCTATATGAACCTTCTAGTGTGAGCTATCAATTGAAATGGTTTTGCATGGTAAAGAAAGATGGAAAGAGTCTTCAACTCGTCCATAGTCTGGAACCATTAAATAAGGTAATGATTCAACATTCAGGAATTCCACCTGCAACAGCTGATGTTGCAAGACATTTCACTGGACATGCATGCAGAGGAACCCTAGACATGTATGTTGGATATGATGAATGACTGTTGCATGTTACCTCAAGAGATTTGACAACTTTCCAAATGCCATTTGGTCTGCATAGGCTAGTTAAACTACCTATGGGATGGACTAATTCAGTACCCATTTTCCATGATGATGTTACCTATATTTTATGGGATGAAATTCCTCACATCACATGGCCCTATGTTGACAATGTTCCAGTTAGAGGACCGCTGACTCAATATGAGCTACCTGGTGGGGATATGAAACCATTCCATGGAATTCAGGTATCTGTTGATTTGTGTGGGAACACTTTGAAAACTTGAATTGCATTGTTCAACACATTAAATATGCTGGTGGAACCTTTTCAGGTATCAAGGCATACCTTTGTTGTGAAGAGACAATAGTTGTTGGACATAAGTGTACTTATGAAGGGCAAATGCTGGAAGATAAAATTGCTGAAGTTGTTCTGAGTTGGCCTAGGTGCAGGGACAAGACCAAAGTTAGAGCTTTCCTTAGTACTGTTGGACAACTTTGAATGTTTATTGAAAATTATGCAAAGAAAGCACAACCATTAACCAAGCTGACAAGTAATATGCCATGGGAATGGGGTGCTGCTCAAGAAATAGCAATGGATATATTAAAAGAAGGTGTACAAAATGTGCCAGCCTTGCGGCCTCTCAATTATGATTGGGACATATATCTTTTCATTGATACATCATATAAAGTGGTCAGTTGGTATCTCTACCAAAGGGACCCTAATGACCTCAAAAAGAAATGCTATTGCTATTTTGGATCATTGACATTAAATGAGCGAGAAGCAAGATTCTCACAGGCTAAATGTGAACTATATGGTTTGAAACTGGCATTAGAAGCAAGTTATTATCAACTTTATGGATGCAGATGTTTGACTGTGGAAACAGATGCTAGTTATATCAAAGGAATCCTAGACCATCCAAGTTGTGGACCAAATGCAACCATTAATCAATGGATTGAGGATATTCAAAAGTATCAATTTGAGCTGGTCCATATTAAAGGACTTAAGCATGGCTCAGACAGACTCTCATGTATCACTCCTGGGGGTTGGCAGCCACCACGCCTGCCTATAAATCCCAAAGATTATGTAGATGAGAATAATGGGGAACCAATTACCTTTAGGATGGCCAAAGGAGTCACTGAAGTGCCTTATGAATTTGATGAATTCAAGCATGAAATTGATACAAGAAGTGGATATTTGACTACCAGTCCTGTGTTAGATGAGTTGGACTTGCAAGAATTTATTGATGAAGAATGTATGTTCAAGTTCAAGCATGATAAATTGTATGAAGACAAAGGCATGAAAATGTCTGTCTTTCACAAGACTCTCCTACCCAAAGAGGGAGGCCAGTTTAAAAAGGAAAATCCATATTCACTAAAGCACTGTTCTGAGGCTGGAAATGAAATGGATAACCTTTTACCTTTAATTAAGGAATGCATCTTGATCTGGAAATGGACAAGATCTCAGATTGGTCTGAAAAAGAGATAACTTCCTTTATTAGGAAGGCCAAGAAATTCTTTGTTGATGATAAAGGTAGATTGTATCATAGGAGGCCTGATGATGAAAGTCAGCCCCAATTGGTAGTCAATTGTGATAAGTGAATGCAAATGCTCCATTTGGCACATGATAGTCTGGGACATAAAGGTGTATTTGCAACTCAAGAATTAATTGAGAAACAATTTTGGTGGCTCGACTTGCAGAAAGATGTACAGTGGTATGTCTCTTCTTGTCAAGCATGCCAGGATCATCAAATGAGACTTATTTGAATGCTGCCTGTGTTGACACATACACCTTCTTTATTTCAAAAGGTCCATGTTGATACAATGATTATTTCTCCAGCCAGTAATGGTTGCCAATATCTCGTACATGGAAGGGATCCTTTATCTTCTTGGTCAGAAGCTAGGTCCATTAAGCATGAGAATGTGCATACTTTAGGTGAATGGTTCTTTGATGATATTATCTGTCAGTGGGGATGTCCAGAGGAAGTTGTAACAGATAATGCTCTGCAGATGAAAGCAATGCTTGAATAGTTACAGGATAAATATGGAATATGAGGTATTTGTATTTCCCCATACAATTTGCAAGCCAACAGAAAAATAGAAAGGGCACATTTAGACTTATGACAGGCTGTGGTCAAAGTGACTGGAGGGGATGTGGCTAAATGGTCCTATTTCTTAAAAATGGTTTTATAGGCTGACTGAGTAACTCCACAAAAGGGTTTCAGGTGTTCACCATACTTCTTGGTAATGGGAGCAGAACCACTTTTGCCTTTCAATATAGTTAAGTCTACATGTCTGGTAAACCCTCTGAATTGTGTGCTTTCAAGAGAGGAACTTATTGGCTATTGTGCTCAAGCCCTGTCCAAACATAGAACATTTGTTTTAGCCATGATGAATTGAGTTGATGAGACTAAATGTCAAAATCTTCAATTGTTTGAACTAAAATATAGGAACACCATTAAGGACTGGAATTTCAAACCAGGACAATTGGTCCAGGTTAGGAATTCTGGTATAGAAAAGAATCTAGATAGAAAAATGTATCCTCAATATTGTGGTCCAATGATAGTGATCCACTGAACAAAAGAGGGAGCATATATCATAGCGGAGATGGATGGAACAGTTATCAAGGAAAAGGTTGCTGCTTTCTGAGTCTTACTGCACGTGGCTCAATATGAACCAATTGTTTTGCCTGATAACATCCATGAGTTAATTGATTTAAATGTGGAACAACTAGATGCATTAGTAGAAGATTTAGATGAAGAACCTAACATTTGGAAAGATGACCAATATTCGATGCAATTCCACATTTACACCTTCCAATTGTGGAGGGGGTGGACTTCAATGAAATCAAAGATGATGAGTGGGATTGGCAGGAAACAGATGATGTTAATGAAGGAGGGTTTGATGATTAATGGTTAAAAATGTTTTTTTTTAATTGTCCATACTGAGGATCGAACTCAGATCACCCTGCCAATATTGAAACAACTCATAGGAGCAATAACAAGTTATAGGTGTCTTTACCATTAGACAATATGGACATAAAAGAGCTCGATGACATAAATAGAGAATCCAGATTGACAGGATTCACCATTTATGAATCAAGAAAATGAAATTATTATAAGTCTAGTTAGCAGGTATGGTCCATAGCTGGAATTGAACCCAATCTGCTCGGAAAATATGAGTTTTTGACTCTCATTGTGATGAAGGAGTTGTAACCATTTGACTATATGAACTCCTTGATTCTTTGAAGAAAATGAAGAAGGTGCCTTTAAATAGGGACCTATCTTCGAAGGATAAAAGTTCAAGTTCAGACTGAAGTTACATGGCAACTGCAATTCTCATTGGTTTACAAGTTATACTAGCTGTGAACTGTATAGGAATGAAGGGTAAACAATTATAAACCCCACTGTAACTCAGCCATATGAAGCAATTAAGTGACAAAAGTAATGGGATCTCTATAAAGAGGGACCATGAACAAGAAATGAATAACTAAGGAGAATAAAACAGGAAAGGTCCAATAGGAAATCTTTAAGTGGAAACATCAGAAGAAGTATTGGAATCATCAGTTTCCATAGTGGAAATGGGAGGTTCAGAAATGGGAACCTTGGCAGTTGCATCAAATGCATTATTGTCAATGGGACTGGATTTTGAGAAAGATGCTTCCTTTTCAGCTGTCATATGGTGGATGATTTCATTGTTGCCTCTCTTAATATTGAAATGCAAAGTGAGAATTTTGAAGACAGTATTGGAAATTCAATGACTAGCCTGCGCACAATCAGCATGGACCCTAGCCAGATGAGTCTCCTGAATGGCCTCAACATGATGAAAATTGAGAATTGCATTAAGGTTCTTCTGCAGAAAATTTCTCATTTTGTTAAGATTGGTAGATGAGATACTATCAAGTAATTTTTGAGAAGCTGGATCAAGGTGCTCCTGGCGTTGGTCTGGAAAGTAAAAGAAAATGATCAGAATGATTTAAGGGAACATATAGGAAATAAAAGGGAACAGATAAAACAATGAAAAAGGATGACGGAAGGATGAACATTAGATATGTCCTTCTGCACTGTTGTGACACTGGTACTTATATCATTTTCTCACCCCTATTTTTCACTTTCTTCACACACTTGTTCACATGATCGCATTTATGATACACCATCATTCCATTCCAATATTCCAATACTTCTTTGATACATCACACTTCCATCTTCTTTCCACATGATTCCACTGCCTCTCTTTCTATTCGCTTTATCATCCGCTTGCTTCTCGCCAAGACAATTCCTAATCCTTACTATTATGATTCCTAATCCCTTTCTCGCACTATCACCCTTTCATTGTTCTTTCATGTACAACCACATATATCTTCACTTTCTTCTTCTCGCACTGTCGCTTTTATTGTTCTTTCCTTTCTATTCTCCAACTCATATAAATAGGCCTGTAGATAGCTCCTAGTTCCCCATCTCAACCTCTTGGTCTTTGGGGACTAGGTATGTGTTTGTATCTTTGCTCACACCCTATATTGACTTGGTCTTTGGGGACTAGTTTGATATCCTTTGATCATTGTGATTGGCCCTCTGAGCTATCACCATCATTGAGATCCCTTATTCTTTATATTGTGCTTGAGCTTGCATCACTGCCTGTGCTTGACGCTCGCTCTGCGCTAGTGTCTGTGCTTCATATCTGTGCCATTGCCTTGTCTCTTGTCTCCACAACATTAGGTTGAGATCTCATACTCGTACCATCAGCTCTCTCACTGATCCTATGAGGAGTGGACATCAGACTTACCCGATCCTCCACCTCTAGTTGCCATCACATCTTACAGAGCCACCTTTGACTGCTCTGCACTCTACCATGCATTTAACACCCATAGCAACTGTGACATACACTGAATTGTACCATCCAACCAAGCTGAACCAGGATACTGGGCTGACTGTGATGAGAACCTGTGCCCTAACCGCTACCTACTCAGCATATCGATACCAGAAAATGTTTCTGAAAACAGAAGATTCATACACATCCCTGTGATCACTCCATCTGCATCCCAAGCTGCATCCCGAGCACCATCTAGAGTACCATCCAGAGTAGGATGAATTTCAAACCCTACTAGTACCAGAGCATCCCCTGCATACATACCTGCCACTCTTCCATTTGTTGAACAAGAACCTGCTCACAAACCTAAACCCAAATCTGAAGCTGAATCCAATCACATTGAATTAGAGTCCCCCAAAACTGAAATGTCCAACATAACTCTTGCTGATCTCACTAAAGCCATAAAGGATCTGGCCGACAGCCAGAACACCCTCAAAAACATTGTCGCCGACATGGCTTGCCATTCCAACTCCAATAAAGGAGTCAGCAAACCTCAGAACTATGATGGGAAATGCAGTGATGATGCCCGACACTTCTTAGCTGCCTTTGAACTATGGGCTCAAGGGATTCCTGCATTAGTGCCTGGCAATGTCAACACTATCATGGCTGCCATATCCTTCCTTGAAGGAGACGATGCCATTTGGGCTACCCCCATTGCAGAAAATATCACTCAGGTCAACTCCCAGACCCAGGGAGTCACCCTCACCTATGCTGACTGGAATGCATTCAAAGCGGCATTCAAGGCTTGCTTTGAAACTGCAGACACTGTAGCAGATGCCAAGGAAAGTCTGAAACACCTATGGCAAGGAAGGAACACTGTTGCCCACTATGCCGCCACCTTCAAACAGCATGCCTCTCGCACTGGCTATTCCAATGAGGACCTCCGAGACTGTTTCTATGAACACCTTGCAGATCAAATCAAGGATGCTCTAGTAGCATCCCAAGCCAACACCAATTTGCTGAAAGACCTCATTGACGAAGCCATCCACATTGACAACTGACAGGTCTCCCATGCCAGGGAAAAAGGGAAGTTCATTGTAAATACCCCCACTACCACTGCCTTCAACCCAGCCCCATTCATTGCCCCTACCAGAGACCCCAATGCCATGGAAGTTGATGCAACCACCACACGTTGCACTGCCGAAGAGTATCACAGCTTCATGGCTGGGAAATGCTACGGTTGTGGATCCAGAGCTCATTGTAAGGTCAATGGACACCATGAGCGAGATGTCTGCAATCACTGTGGACTCACAGGACATTTGGCTAATGTCTGCTGTCATAAGTTCATGGGTATTAAAGGACAAGGAACCTTCTGCACTGCTGCAGCCACCTCCAGTACCCCAGAACTGTCCACTTCTACCATTGCTGCTGCCACCTCTGCGCCTCCTTCTTTCACTGCTGATTTTGCCCAAATTCTCCAACAATTAAATGCCAATCAACAAGTGCTAGCTGCTCAAATTGCTGAACTCTGCCAGAATTTTTAAAGTGGGAACCTGCCACAGCTGCTGCCTGGTTCCCCCAATTGTACTCTAAATCATCTCCTTCTATTTATGCCTCTACAATTTTGTGTACTATTGGTTCTATGCAATCTAGTGATTTTTCCCACTTCCGCATACCAATTAAGTTGCAAGGCAGGTTCAAGAGTACAAATAGTGCAGCAATGATAGACTCTGGAGCAACAGGATTGTTCCTCCATCAGCAATTCGTACAGTGACATCGAATCTTCACCAAACCCCTCTCCCATCCCATAACCCTCTATAATATTGATGGCATCCCCAATTTGGCTGGACAAATTACTCACTCGGCATGACTCTATTCTACTGTCAATAAAAACCACCCACAGCTCCTAGAGTACCTAATCACTAACTTAGGATTGGAAGACATCATTCTAGGACTCCCATGGCTCAGGAAGGTCAATCCCAATATTGACTGGAAGGAAGGATGCTTAGTCATCCCGGAGCCTCAGAAAATTCCATGAAAGGTTGTCATCGAAGAGGTGCTGGAACCAAAAGAGAGTAATGTCAGTGGAACCACAAGTCAGCTGTTAGAACCAAATTCCCCTGAGCACATCCCATTACCCCTTCCTACCCCAGATGAAGAGATCCAGGTGTACAGAGAGGAGGGTACACCATTATATTGGTTCAATGGGAATAGAAAATGACGAAGGGCTTTGCTTCGAGCTAGGATTATAGGACACATGACAGAAGAACTATGGTGCGCAGCTGGATATACATACTCCCAACAACTGGCAGAAGCGGTGCATAAAGATAAGCCTCAGAAAACTTTTGAAGAAATGGTTCCATTACCATATTGAACACATGCTAAAGTCTTTTCTGAAAAGGAATCGGAATGTTTACCAGAACACAAACCCTGGGACCATGCCATTGATTTACAACCTGATGCTCCTGAAACCATGTGCACCAAAATCTATTCAATGTCACCAAATGAACAGGAAGAGTTGGATCATTTCCTAGAAGAAAACCTACATAAAGGTTATATCTGCCCCTCTAAATCACCACTAGCTTCCCCAGTATTCTTTGTAAAGAAGAAAGATGGAAAGCTTTGGTTTGTCCAAGACTATTGTCGACTCAATGAATACACGGTTAAGAATTGTTATCCTCTCCCACTGGTAACCGACATCATTAATCAACTCCAGAAATCCAAAATTTTCACCAAATTTGATGTTCAATGGGGATATAATAATGTCCAGATTAAGAAGGATCATGAATGGAAAGCTGTATTTGCAACCAACAGAGGACTTTTTGAGCCCTTGGTCATGTACTTTGGTTTAACAAATTCCCCAGCTACATTCCAAGCCCTTATGAACTCAATGTTTGCTGACTTAATTGCCACTGGAAAAGTCACAGTTTACCTTGACGACATCCTTATCTTCACCAAAACCCTGGAAGAACATAGGATCTTGGTCCACGAAGTCCTAAAATGCCTAGCTCAGCACGACCTTTATTTATGGCCTGAAAAGTGTGAATTTGAACAGTCATCTATTGAATACTTAGGGTTAGTCATTGGAGAAGGAGAAGTACATATGGATCCGGTAAAGGTGGAAGCGGTCCAAAATTGGCCCAGCCCCACATGCCTTCATGATTTGCATGGATTCTTAGGTTTTGCTAATTTTTACTGGAGATTCATTGAAGGATTTGCAAAGAAAGCCCAACCTCTTAATGATCTAACCTGGAAAGACACCAAATGGAATTGGGGAATGGAACAACAAGATGCATTTCAATCACTAAAGGAAGCTTTCATTTCTTCACCGATCCTTGCACTCTGGGACCCAAACTGCCCTACACAAATTGAAGTAGATGCATCAGGATATGCAACTGGAGGTACACTTCTGCAACAACACAAAGATAAACTGTGGCACCTGGTAGCATTCAGATCGGCCTCTATGGATCCGGCCAAGCAAAACTACAAAATTTACGATTGAGAGATGTTAGCTATCATAGAAGCATTGAAGAATTGGAGGAGCTTCCTGGAAGGGTTACTGGAACCATTTGAAATCATAACTGATCATCAAAATTTAGAATTCTGGAGAAATGCACAGGACCTTAGTCGACAACAAGTGCGATGGGCTCTGTGGCTCTCTTGGTTTGACTTCAAACTTAAACATTGTGCAGGAAAATCCAATACACAGGCTGATGCTCTTTCCTGCATGCCCAATCTTCAGATAAACAATTCCAAGGACAACCAAGAACAGACAGTATTACATCCAGAACATTTCATCCAAGCCTCAACAATGGTCCTCTTTCAGAATCCACTACAAGACCATATCCAGACTGCTAGCGAAAGGGAATCAGAGGTGTTAGAAGGATTAAAGAAGCTCAAAGGGCCACAGAAGCTCACAGGAGGACTGGCAGAATGGAAAGAAGAAGAGGGCATTGTGTATTACTGAGGGAAAGCGTATGTTCCACCTGACACAGAGTTGAGAAGAGCAGTAGTGGCACAGAGTCATGACGCACCAACTGCCAGCCATCCTGGAAAACATCAGACACTAGAACTTGTTAGCAGACATTTTTGGTGGCCAGCAATATGCTCATTTGTGGACAAATATGTAGAAGGATGCAACACCTGTCAGCAGAAATGACTCAATCCCCATCACTCATCCCCTCTCCAACCTCTTCCAATGCCTGCTGGACCCTGGCAGGACATTGGAGTTGATCTGATTGGCAAACTTCCTATGACTCAAGATGGTCATAATGCTGTAATCACCTTCAGCGACCATTATACCAAAATGATCCACTGCTTCCCAACCACCACAGAAATCACAGCCAAGGCAGTGGCCGACTTCTACTATTGTGAAATTTTCTGTCTTCATGGCCTCCCAAGGAGATTTATCTCTGATTGAGGTCCCCAATTTGCTGCTGATGTCATGCAGCAACTCCTAAAACATTTAGGAGTCAAATCTGCCCTCACAATGGCTTACCACCCAGAAACCAATGGACAGACAGAACATGCCAATCAGGAAATTGAGCGCTATATCTGAATGTACGTCAGCCGCCGACAAGATGATTGGGATCACCTCCTGCCTACCGCTGAATTTGTCATCAATTCCTGAATCCACTTTGCACATGACCATTCCCCATTTGAAGTCCTCTATGGTTATACACTGGAATTCACCATCCCCATTGGAGTCTGGAAAGCATACCCATCAATAGACCAACACTTAGAAATACTGCAACATGCTAGGGAAGATGCAGAGGCAGCACTACAGATGAGCAAACAGCATATAGGAGATAGTATGGATGGGACAATACAGGAGTTTCAAGTAGGACAGGCAGTATGGCTGTCAATCAACAACCTCAAAATCCAATGAAAGAATGAGAAACTGGGAAGCCGATGCCTTGGACCATTTGAAATTGTTGAGAAGACAGGATCACACACATACTGCCTTGCCCTACCCACTTGGATGAAGATCCATGACAACATCCACATCAACTGACTCACACCATGATGGAAGGGAAACAAAATCAATGGGACAAAGCCACCACCACCAGAGCCTGAGATAGTAGAAGGAGAAGAGTTCTATGAAGTGGACCAGATTTTGGATAGTCAGCTGAGGGGACATTGGAAAAAATTACAGTTTTTGGTTAGGTGGAAAGGGTACGACGAGAGCCATGATAGCTGGGAAAATGAGAATAGTGTGGTAGGATCTAACGATGAGGCAATATCTGATTTCTACAAAGCTCATCCAAATGCACCTTGAAAGATTTTGGCCACAATCTTTTCACTCACTCCCATGGCAACCATACAAAAACTTCACTGAAATTGTCACTGGGACATCGACTGTAGAAGGGGGGTAATGTCATGACACTGGTACTTATATCATTTTCTCACCCCTATTTTTCACTTTCTTCACACACTTGTTCACATGATTGCATTTATGACACACCATCATTCCATTCTGATATTCCAATACTTCTTTGATACATCACACTTCCATCTTCTTTCCACATGATTCCGCTGCCTCTCTTTCTATTTGCTTTATCATCCTCTTGCTTCTCGCCGAGACAATTCCTAATCCTTACTATTATGATTCCTAATCCTTTTCTTGCACTATCACCCTTTCATTGTTCTTTCATGTACGACCACATGTATCTTCACTTTCTTCTTCTTGCGCTGTCACTTTTATTGTTCTTTCCTTTCTATTCTTCAACTTGTATAAATAGGACTGTAGATAGCTCCTAGTTCCCCATCTTGACCTCTTGGTCTTTGGGGACTAGGTATGTGTTTGTATCTTTGCTCACACCCTATATTGACTTGGTCTTTGGGGACTAGTTTGATATCCTTTGATCATTGTGATTGGCCCTCTGAGCTATCACCATCATTGAGATCCCTTATTCTTTATATTGTGCTTGAGCTCACATCACCACCTGTGCTTGATGCTTGCTCTGCGCTAGTGTCTGTGCTTCATATCTGTGCCATTGCCTCGTCTCTTGTCTCTGCGACATGCACAGCATTGATTGGGTGACTGCATGAAGCAGTTGCAACTGTCTAGGACCAATGAAGGATAATGTCATATCTGGGACCATTTTGAGTCTGTGGGATGTGACATTGACCCTGTCTATTTTCTGTAGACAGAGGATGAGTGAATTGACAATTGTACAGAGGGTAGCTGGTAGATTCCTCATGACAAATGTCTAAGGTGACTACATGGCAGTCCATCTTTGTAGCAATAATATCATGGAAGACAGTTGAGTTCATTAGAAACTTGGATGAGCTCCTCAGTAGAAACACTGTCTAAAGCTTCCTCAGCTTTTGTGAAAATGAAACAATTTCTGTTGTCAATTGCCACATCCTCAGTGGAGAGTTCTTTGGAGAAGTGGGGATTGTTGGCAAAGAAATGAAGATGTTCTGCAGCAACTTCCACCTCAGCAATTGCACAGTCAATCTCATCTGCAGCAATGGGAAACTGGTGTCCAGAAGAATCCTCAAATGCAGTCAAAAATGCTATCTTAGATATCAGTCAAAGACATAAGGCACCATTATAGAAAGTAATCATACCAGATTGAGTAGGAGTGTGCTCCCTATCTGGATTGATATTCTGTGCTCCTTTGGGACTTTGTTTGTTGATGTCCAGTGCATCATCCAACGATTGGGTAGACATAGGAATTTGAATGAAGGCAAGATGGAGGGGAATAAAATCAGAATGGAATTGATAAATATATGAACCTTCAGTTTCAAATTGCATGTTGGCAACAGAGTGATTGAGTCTGGGACATTTGCACCACTACCTGGGTTCTTTTTGGGCTTAGGCGCATGTTCAGACTCAGCCAGAGTTAGCCACTGTCAATGGTTACCAATTGAAACTGTTGAATAAAGGAATTTGAAAACTTACACCAAACTTGGAACCAGACATCTTGCCCTTTCCTTTGCTGGAAGACAGAGCAGAGTCCATCTGGATAAAAGTTTGTCAAACATTGCAAATGCAGCATTTAAGTGATACTCTTACCTTGGTGTCTTCACTGGGAATGGTAGCCTCTAAAGCTTCCTGCTTGATTTTGCAAGTAGGAAATGTGAGACCACTGCTCCTTACAAATGCAATACATTTGTTGCTAGCAGCCTGCAAATGGTTGACTTTTAGAAACTACAAATCATTAAGAAGTTAGATTGTTACCTTTTCTTTCTTAAGGGTGGCCAAATAGGACATGAGATGTCCAATGTGGAACAATCCAGGAAGAGGATGTGTGTGTCTGACATTAGACTGCATAACATGAATTGCCTTGTCTCGAGCCTCAATGGTGCCAGGAAAGTTGGCATGAGGAACAGTTTTAACTGGCATAGACTGGAATTGGAACCATGTAGATAGTAAATGTAATGAGATAGAAGTTGACATACCATTGCACTTTGAAGTTTGAGGAGCATCTTGGTCAAGGTACCTTGGCTCTTGTCTGACAAAGGACATCCTCCTTTAGTCATGATTTCAATAGTGTCAAGACATGAACTAAGTTCAGCGGTCTGACCTTTGATCACATCAATGACTTTGTGGTCTTTAAAGATGGTATAAGTAGTTATTTTGTGATGATTCAGTTAACAGAAAATAGAGAATGGATATGGTTTCAAAATGGGGACCATATCTGCAAAATCTGGCACCTATATATATGCACCAAATTTGAGTGGTATCTTAACTCAATCCCTTAGTAGCAACTGAGGACAGTTGGCATTTTTAGTTTGGGAGAGAGAGATACTGTGCACTTTGAAATTTTTGAAGCTTGAAATGACTAAAAGTGGAATCTTTTAGTGTTGCAAAAGGAAAAACTTAAGATATTGAAAATGTCAGAATTCAGAGCAGCTACACATCGATAGGTTGTTACTGGATCTGCTTGGAACATTTAGGCTACAGAAGAAGTTTTGACTCTGTAATCTATGAATCTTGACATCAGGTATGAAAGTGGGCCCATATCAAATTTGATATGGTAACTGTTTCCATATTTCATTGAAAAACACTAAGTTAGATGGTTCAGAATTTCTGTCTTACAGATGTTCAGGCTAAAATTGTATTTAAGGTCAAAGATGACCTAAAGAAATAATATATTTAAGAGGCCTCATTTGGCCAAGATATCTAAATACAGTTTAAAGTCCAGTGGACTATGAGAAAGATACAATTTTGGTCTGTAGAGACCATGGATATGCTACAGTAATTAAAATAAAAAGAAAAAGGTCCGAAGACTGCAATACAAGCAAGATAGATATAAAACCCCTTGATAAGTCCCCCTTGTGAAGAAAAAGAGAGGACTTATCAACTACCTGAGCAATGAGACAACCAAGCAAGGAACCTCTGAATGTTCACCTTCAAGACAGCCAGTTCCAGTTGGATAGTAAAGATGTCTGGAACTAGAAGGAGCCAGAAGGGGGGATCCCCTCCATTTGACTCATCCCCGGTGCCTTGGAAGTAGAGACTTGGTCTGAGATAGGGTCAGCAAATCTGGAATGAGCAATTAGTATGGATTTGAGTCACTCACTGACCCATTGAAAGAAAGACACTTATGGGTTTTTGACCATCAAGGTTGGCAGAGCAGTAATGTTGGAATTGCTCACTGGAACATCTTTGCTGGAGGTAGTTGAAGAGCCTTCAAGTGTTCCAGGACCTGTACTTGAACCTTCATGGACAACAGTGGAGAGGTTGGCAAAGGCAGAGTTCTGCTGCACAAATTTGAGCCAGTGAGAAAGAGTGAGGCTGCTGGTGGATGCACTGGTGAAATTGAAGGGACTGTTCCAGCCACAAAAGGTGGCCAGGAAACAGAACTTGTTGAAGGTGAATTGATGACCAGGCATTGATTCTCTGAGCTGCTGCAGCACTGAGATGGGCTTGTCAATTGAAGAACAAAGGTTGGCAACAGCAGCAAAGTACATCATCTTGAGGTTGTCAACCATGGAAGTATGTTGAGCAAGCATTGCCTGCGCATCGTCAAGTGCAAGACAAGTTTGGTATGTGGTTGCGAGTTGTTCTTGCACCACTAATAAAAAGAAAGTTAGAAAAAGAAGAAGATAGGTCATAGGAATTGACAATGTACCTGGTTTGCTAAATTGAATGTGCCAGTTGATGGAGTTCATCAATGTCAAAGAACTGTCTAATGTGAGAGCCTTTGTGCAGAAGATCTTCTTGGTCTTGCAGGGCTCACACTTGCCAGAGAAACAAGTGATTTTGCATTCCAGACCTTCTGAAGTGCAGTGCACACAATGGTCATTGGGATTATTTATCTAGAAGGAATAAAAGTAATCAATGAGTAAAAACATAAGAAAGAATGAGCTTACTTTGACAAGGGGAGCTGTGACCAATTGGAGGTCCTCCATGGTCAACACACACTTGCTACCTGATGCAACAATACCAGTTTTGAGTAATTGGGGTTCAATTTTGAAGCTGGGAACTTCAAACTGAGTTGCAAGGGAATTCTGTCAAAATAAAGATAAAATTAGTAAAAGTAAAATATGAACATAAAATGTAGAAGTACACACCATTACCTTCAAAGGTTCCTTGGCAAAAGGAATACCTTTAGGAGTAAAAAGTGGGTTGACAAGGAAACCACCCAATAGAGAGGTCACCTTTGCAGAAGGTACCCTGGGGACAGACACAGGCTCATAATGATAGCTGGGAGCCATTTTCTTAGGAATGGCTAACTTGGCAGATGGAGCGGAAGTGAAGGGAACCTTGGCCATTTTTCCCTTGGTGGACAAAGAGCTGGAAGGGGCCTTATTGCTCATGTCAGCCTGAGGATTGGTATCGGAGGGTGGTGGCATTGATTTTGCTGAAGCAGCCTCCTTGTCAGCATGCTTTGCAGCAGGTTTGGTTTTGCTGGGCAAAACAAAGTCCAATGTCTTGATGGAAGCCATGGAAGGAGCACAACTGATGGGGGCCTCTCTTGACTTTATTTTCCAGGAAGGAGCTGGTGAAGGCTTTCCTGTTTGATCCATCTCTGCACAAGGAAAATTAAGAAAATTGAATGAAAGAATGAAATAGGAGATGTACTAGACTTTTTTGCCTGGGTATAAGCACAAGTGATGCAAGGAGCTGGAGGTTTCAACTCCACCTTCTGCTTCTTCAAATGTTGTGACCCTTCGGTGCAAGTCTCCTCCTGCAACTCATTGCCCAGCTTGTCCTCCTCTTCATTGCCTGAGTCCTCATACATGGAATCTTTATCTTCAGGAGGGGACTTGGAAATTCATTTGCACTAATCGATAAAGTTAATAAGAATAGAATGATAAGTAAATAAGATGAAAAGGATTACCTTTGAAGTCAGTGGACACTTTGAATGATTACCAACTGACATGTGTGGGGGTCAATGCCGTGGAACAGATCCTGGTGGTGCTACTGGCACATCCTTGGTCTTCAATGAAGTGGGGCCAATGGTTGGCGGAGTTTTTGACTTCTCTTTACCCATTGTTGGGATTTGAGGTCCTTTTGACATCAGAGTGAGCAAGGACATGGGTTAATCAAGAAACACAAGTAGGGAAGTGAGGTCTTCAGTGAAAAACACAATGATCTCACCCTCCTTGGTGAAACCATTGAATGGAATAGGGGGCTCTTCAAGAAAGTCTGTCCCTAACAAGTTGTACTTGTCCTTAGATTAATGAAGGGATCAAAATTTAGAGTTAGAAAAACAGAAAAATAAAAAGGGATGCACCTTGATATATTTAAACTCATCTGCATTGAACACCCAGTTTGAGATGAGGAGGTGTTGTTGACCTGCAACAAGTGCTCCGGTCAAGAGCTCTTGAATCCATGCAAGCATTTTGATAGTGAAAACAGGACAGTTGTGCATTCCTCTCCAATAACAATGAATGTATTGCTGATAGAACAGAAAGATTAAATTAAGAAAAGAATAGATTGAGAAAGAAACTCACCACTGAATTATCTACTATGCAATATTTCTCCTGAATGGGACCTCATCACTCCAGAAGTGGAGTGGACTCACAACCTTCATATAGTTCTTTTAGGTGGAATTGAATGTGGAGAATGGCCAAGTGCAGATGAGTGGCATCCGCATAGGAATAAACAGTGTATTTGTCTTTTGGGGATGAATACCAGTTGCAGAGAATGTCAGGATACAAATTCTCAGGGAAACCATCTTTGGAAGAAGTCAGATGGAGTTCCAAGTCTTCAGAAGGTGCATGATATGAGGTGACATTGTCGAAATGGAAAATATTGAAGAATGATTTTCATGTTCTCAGCATTGAGTTTTGCTCTGCCAACATCTATAGGAGGTCAGTGTCTCATATAGAAGAAGGAAGATATATGTGAAGGTCATCTGAAGAAGACATAATGAGAGGGAAAAGGGACTTTGAATGAGAAAACTTGAACCCCGTAGGGTTTATATATTATCAGCCCTCATTTAACAAATGGAGACTTAGAAATGATCCACAGGCCAGAGTCATAGCCAATGCAGGGTCCTGCTTCTATATGGGCACACATTGTGACTTGAGAGGAAGTCATCAAAAGATGAACTTCTTTGAAAAGTTTTGACAACCAAAAATGGAAAAGCACTGGGGTGCTTAGATGAAAAACTCAGATCAATTGATCAGGGTTCCCAATTTTGTGTGAGGATCTAGTTCATCATGATATCACACAGGAGAATAGTTCTTGAAAATGGAAACCTATTATCAAAATGAAGAAGTGTTTGCCACATTGAACCCACTTGATCCAAAATAGATTGACTGAGGACAGTCAGGACTTTTAGTTTGGGGGAGATAATGGGCCCAATTTAAGCCCAAGCATGTAATTGATGAAAACTGACAATTTCACCTTTGCATTACACACACTGGCTGCAGTAATTATGATCTGACAGCTAAAGTCTACAATTACACTTGACAGTGGTAACCTTAATGAAAATGGAACTACTCAAAGAAAAGGAATCCATTTTATAGAAAGGTATACCATTATTGTTCAACACAGAATGCTTGAGAGATGTTGCTCTAGCATTTGTCCATGCTAGCAGACCCACCCAATTATAGTGACAGTCTCTTATAAAGCAGGTGTATTGTTGGAACCACATACAAATCATTCAACTGAAAAGGGTTACCATTACCAGAGACTATTATGAGTGACCAGTGGGCTGGATTGATAAGGAACCAGATTGCTCTGATGCTGAGAATGAGATGGCTATGGCCTCACAGAACCTAAATAAAGATGAGCCAACCAGAGATACTGGATCTTGGGAGGAAATAAGGTTATAGATCCCTTTTGATCTAAGGGACACCATTCAATAACTATGGGTGGCCACTTACAAATAATGAGTTGCAATATTAGAATGAAAGGAAAACTCTTCTTGAGAAAGAGAAGCATCTAGATGGACACCATGAATAAGCGAACTAGTGGTTGTGCTGTGGAAGTGGGAGTGGGTTATTGCTCAACCCATCTGCACAGAATCAAAATGAATCTTTAAAACTAAGGAGATTACCTATAAAGACTTATTGAAAACTTTTGGTAAATGATTCAGGGACAAAATTCTGAAACAGTTACCTATAAGAAAAACTGTAATTTGAAAGAGAATTATTTTTAAATGATTTTGTATTAAATGGTAGATATTATTTTTGAGCTTATTATGTGACCTTTCATGTTCCTCTTCTCCACAACAACTGGAGCTCAACTTGGGATTGCAAATCTGCATTCTGAAATGAGACTCTACTCAAGGTAAGGCTCAAGCTCAAATTCAAGGAAACATATACTTATCTAAGCCTCAGCTCTTTTCAGCACTGATTCACAGTCCTAATGCACTCATTGGGCTTCTCAATGGTAAATGGACAATGTCTCATACTGAAATAATGCAGACAAAGCTTCACATATCATACACAATGCCTGGGGCAATTGTGAGCAGTGCAGTTCTGGTATGTGATCAAGGATTTCTTATTAATATATATCTGAAGTTACTTGAGGCCCAGTTGGCATTATCTGCTGATACAAAATTGACTCCCATTGGTGTCACCATTGGAATCAACTATCAGGCAGACTTTGATACATACCTGAATAAGATTCATACTGCATTGTATTGAAAGGAAGCATGGGTGAAGCACCTGTTTGATTATTGGGACTCTATCATATTCCCCAACCAAGAGTCAAGGTACAGTGGTATGGGCCTGGGTAGTCAGTGAGAAAGGGAGATAGAGTTGAATCAGGTGATGGATGAGGATATATCAGATGAAGACAATGATGGCAATGAACTGGTTCCCGGCAGTGATAGTGGGTGGTGCAGTGGCAATGGATTCAGTGGCAACAATGACACATATGAGTAATAAAGTGTTTGTCGTATACAGTCTGTATCAGCCCTTATCAGCTTTGATAAGGCTCCAAATTTATGGCACTTATTTGATATACAATCCTAATTGATAAATGCCTGCTTGACACAGTGGTAAATTGTGCAAAATATACTACTGATTACCCTGATCAGGCTGACCACCTTGAGCAGGCTGACCAGGCTGATCAAGCTGATCTGCCAAACTTCACCTCTTATCAGACTGATCAGCTGCCAATTTTCTGATGACCTGACCACAACCTGAAGAGATGATATAAGGCCTGATATGGTATTCTGACTTTTTCTGACACACTGCATCTGCATTCTTCAGTATAAACAGAAGTCAGGCTCACTCAACATATCCCTCTTTGTATCGGTGATTGTTATGTTCAAACAAGTCCAGAATGAAATGAAGGAATCATCCTTATGGCCAGTTTGTCCTTTTTCCCATGACCCTCTCTATACCCAAGTTTTATCCCCATATACAGATGTGTCACTTTCTGTGACTTTCTGTTATGTGCATGACTTCCTGACCAGCACCATTGTTTTCCTTTTTTCAAATGTTCTCTCTTCATTGCTTTCTGTGTCATTCTCTGTTGTTTCCTCCCTTTGACACTTTTCGACTTGATGTATGTTCTCTCCCTTATCCCTTCATCCATTGCTCTTCCACCTATGCAGGTTACTATTTCAATCCTTAATCCCACTCCACTTGACACAGCCAACTTGAAATTGTCCAGTGGCTAACTTGAAGCTTTGACTCCCTCTCTTTATCCTTATTCTCTCATCATATTCCTTTATCCTGCCTGACACTGTCAACTGGTATTTTTGCTCTGCATATCTTTAACATTGAACATTGGAACTATTCTGACTAGGTCTTAAATTTGAATGGAGTTGTCTTGTTATAAATATGGCTGACTTGTGCTTTTTTTTTACTGACTTGGTTGAGGAACAGGACTAATAACTAACCAGGTATTTCCAGGGGTGATCTTATTTTAACTTAGGCCAACAAGACTATTGATGTGTTTGCTGGAATTACATATGCTATTATCTCTGTACAAGGTTTGGTGTTGGAAGGGGTAAAATCTACAAAGGACAAGTACATTTTGTTCACCCTTGTTGCTCTGCAGTTCATTAATTCCATACTGACTTGCCATTTTTAATTTGCCTTATTTTTGCTCTACTGCCCCATCATTCCCCTGGTACCCACAGCACGCAATCTACAGGCTCAAAGAAAAAGGATACGATATCTCAGACAAGGACCTGTCTGTGAAAATGTCAAAAAGGATGAACAGAGAGGATTATGTGGTTGCGACGCAGGGGTCCATGCTCGAACACACAGTCTCAATTCCGTTGATTCTGACATTTTCACTAGGGGACTTATCTGAGCAATGGGAGCTTCCTCATTCTGTGCTAATACTGCAGACAGTAGCCCCACAGTGCCATCTCCATCATCATCTGGTCCTCTTCTCTCAGTTCCTTCCTTGACACAAGGTTAATCTCATTGGAAAAGAAAAAGAAACCTTTGTCTCAAAGAAACCTGGTGATTGAATGAAGCAAGGTGGTGGATACAAAGGAAAAGTCCACACTGGTCACTGTCAATTTGAGGTTTGCATGGACATTTTCTCTATGAGTGTGCTGATTGCTCTAACAATGGCTCTTCTTAGGCTTCCTCATTTGTTATTTGCTTTGCTACAGTGCGACGCATAATATGCAAGCTCCCAGCAACCTTTGAATTACAATATCCTGGATTTTGGATGTCCTATCAACTCAGTAGACATATTAAGATGGGCAAATACAAAGGGATGTGTAAATGCAACTTGGAGGGAGGTTCATGTCCATAAAATTGATTTGCGAACTTCATTGCTCATTCTGTACCATAAGCTACACTAGGGAAAGACTACTTCGTCATTGCATTGCCTACTTCATTGGTTGGGATACGCAGCAACAATTCATTTTCAATGAGTTCTACATATGTTCAGAGAAGACAATGAGACCAAGGAGACTCTTGCGAGTTTGATGTCAAGGTACAGATTTCATATTGGTCATCGCCATTATTTTCAGTCTGATTTAGCAATTTTGCAGTTGGCAGGTTCAGTCCAGAGCTACACACCATGAAGACACAGTCTCAGAGAATCACTGGAATCAAGACGCCTTGCCCACCAGGGTCCGCTGTGATGCCTAATGAATAGATGAGAATCTGTTGATTCAAAGAGGTCATAATGGTGTACTAGTTTACATATCTCTATGATATTTCAGACTGTTGAGATCCAATGGTCCATCTTGGGACGAATTGAGCAATATGGTAGCAATACTGATGATGTAAAAGTCTAACATTCATCTGATTTACTGTGTGCTAGTGAGAATCTGACTTCAGAACTGAATGGATGTATACTATTATGTAGTCATTTCCTGCTTGTGTGCATCTTGATATGGTCAGTCTGGCAAAGTTCATGAGGGTGCCAAACCTCCTTGATCCTGAACATTGAACTGCCATCTTCCATTCTGAAGACAGCGACTTTGTTTGCCCTTTTTTGCTTTTTCAAATCCTCCCAATTCACTCAGTACTTTCTCTGTATGCACTACACCGGTTCATGATCAGGATCAACACACATGTTCTTGCAATTCCAACTGTAAATTCATTGTCAGCTCCCTGTTTTTCTGCACTTTCCAACAACTCATGCCATTCATAATTCATGTCACTTATGACAATCCCCGAGTTTTTGCTTTCTGCCAGTCCTGTTTACGGTCCCGTTATCCATGAACTGAACAGCTGGAGGATTGCATATGGCAGAAAGAGTGGGTCTCTGTCATTCATGCCTCTCTGCTCTCCTCTTCTCTCAACTGATCCAGATTCTTCCATATTTGTCATGTCCAAGGATGAAATTTCCCTGATGGATTCAATACTTGACCATTTCGAGTTTGACCTTGCTTATACTGGGTATGTATTATTTTTGGTTCGATTCACATTGTTAACTGTCATTTTTCTTACAGTTCTTCTACGTTGTTCTCTTGTATCCATAATTTTTGATATTGTGGTCATACCACGGATGTTTCTGCTCTTCAACTCACATCTGAAATTTTTGCACAACTTGGCTCAACGGCAGCTCCTCATATCACGTCTCCCTCTATTGCCCAGCAATAATATTGCTTCTTCACTGTTCTCATGGCACATTGACTTCCTGTGTCTTTGGTGAGTCTCTCTGTCTATCTGCTTGCTCTTCATTCTTTCTCATGCGCAATATGTTTCTAAAAGTTGCAGTCACATATTACTCTTTGCCCCCATGTCAATGAATGTTCCTTGAATGTGATGCTTCGTGTACTGTATGATCTTGAGTTTTGTTCAGACAGTCGTGAACTTGACATTCGATTGGAACGCCTGAAGTGGTCCTATGTTGATGTGGTTAAGTATAGACCTTGACCATATGGTATATAGTGTGTATACTTAAAAAATACAGCTCGTATCGCGTAAGTGTCTGGACTCGTGCATGCCACGCGCGAAGCGCGATGGCCCATCCCACAAGTATGTGCTTGGAACAGGCCTCATCATCACATATTTTGCTCGCGGTTATGGCATTGCTGCGTTCACCATCCATGGCGGTACACCCGAAGGAGCCATGGAATACTATGAACAGTTCTGGATATGGGGTAATCTACTGAGGGTGAGTTTCTTCATGATAATGATGTACATACTTATACCGTGCTCTCTATTGAGATACACCGAAAGGCGGGACTGAAGATGGTCTTGAAGACCCGCGGCGGACTTTGTACTAATAAGGATTGCATTTCTTTGTTAGCCTTTCTTTCTAATAATAGACATCAGATCTATCGACTCTACGTTGTCCGGGGTTTCAACAAATACATCCTCATTGGGCCCGTAATTTTGTTGATAGCTGGAACTGGTGAGCTGGGACTTCGACCTTTGCAGGCCACTGATTGCATTTTGTCTGCTTCTTGGTGGCAGCCTTTTCATCGCTCGCTGTATGGGGTCAGAGTGCAACTAATCCGGGGGCTACCATACAGAACTTTGACATATTTACTTGGGGAATGGTCTCCTTCTCAATGAGTTGTGCGACCAATATCATTGTAACTGGGCTTATTGGCAAGCGATTTTTCACCGGCCTTCAAATGGAAACTGATCATCCACGAAGCTGGACGCATCTGGTGGTACAGTCGTAGAGCCTCACAATTCCTCGGTAAATCTCACATGCGGAGATATTATCGGGCAATGGTTATAATGTGAGTCAGTGGCACGCAACACGAATACTTCTGAAGCCTGGTGTAATCTTTACAAGCGTTGAATCCGGATCGTTATCTGGACTTACGATGTTCCTGATATTGATTTTCTATCATACAACGGTGACCAGTGCATTACATGGTCTTCTATGCCTCTATCGAACCAGGTGAATCTAACAACCCGCTTACGGTTGTAGGACTTAATCTACTTCCCCGCCTGCCAAATCTTGGTGGGATTATTTTCGCCTTTCTTATGCTGTTCGGACTTAACCAACTAACGTCAAACAGGGAATTGTACCAACGTTGATCATTGTTCGTGTTGGTCTTGGGGTCTCAACTGAGGACCCAACAAATAGCAGTAACACGGCGTCAGGCTTAAGATACCAGAGTAGTGGTAGCAACAGCGTGGATAACAGCGTGGATAACAGCTATTATCGATGGAGTAAAGGACGTTTTGAGACTGTGATTGCTTTGTCCGCTCGAAAAATCACGAACAATCGTCAGGGTAACTCTTCCTCCGAGGGTGATATTGTTACCGAACATCCTGCTGAAAGTCAAAATAAGTCGGCTCTGCACCCGAACCAGTACTATGCTGCCTAACAATTGTCCATATGTAATCAATGTCGTACGTGGTTGACTTCATTGGCTGACCCATGTTGTAGCTGTGCAATATATTGCCCATCGATCCCTCCACGTTTCGTAAAAAAGAAAGAAATCTGCATTCCTTGTTCCTCTTCGTCGTCGTCGCCGTTGCATTATGACCGAACGAAGGTGGTGTTTACAACCCAGCCAAGACTCCAACACTTAGACCCCGTCGTCAAATTGATTTTCTTCACTAATCTCGATGGATTGAATGTCGGGCATGAACGCGATGGAAGTATCGTTTGTGTTTGAAGTTATTCGCATTTCATGGAAACCGATGCGTAGGTCCCAATATGGCTGGGGAAAAGTAATGGGTAAAAGCTTGAGGGGAATGTAAGCCTTGGCTGCCAAAGTTGTTGCAACTTGCAAGTCTGACAGGCGTTGAGGATACTTGATCAAGCATCTGATTTCCCTACGGTTCCGTTCAACCGCGGCAATTCTGCACGTCTTTTTTCAAGTCAGCATCGAGCGTCGGGCGTAATGACGAAGACGCAGAGTCTTCGAAGACCAGACCAGGTTTCAGCCCCATTATTGTGAGCTTACTAGATGTAATCCCAAACGTATCCCAAAGACGCTTGGCGCATGTGTCCGACCGTTCGATCCACTTCGCCGATGGGGCAACTAGCTTTCGACGCTTCAAATGTAAACTTCAAAGTTCAGAGCATGATTGTGCGCCATTGAACGAGAATGAGCACGACCCAATTTGCATGTGCAGTCAGATACTTACGAATGTAAACGAGGTTCTATTAATAAACGACTCTCAAATACAGTGCTTTGCGTAATTCTGCGGCCCTTCGGAATCCGCGCCATTGTTGATTTATATTTGTGTAATGATACCCCGGCAAGAGCCGCGGCACCTCTTCCTCAACATTTCCCTCTGTAACTGCCATAATTTCTGGGAACCAGCCTTTATATTCTTGCAAACCTGCGGTAAAGACTCATATTTGCCATATTTTTCCTGGTTTGTACCCATACTGGTGAGATGCACAAGGTTTGACAGATGACCGAGTACCCCGATCACCGCATCAAGGTGCCGCGCCGTGCCATAGTTCCTCGACTCTTACCATATTTACTTGTCCCTCCAGCCTCCCATACACTGGGCCAACATTATAAACCAATATCCTGATTAGCTGGTGCCCATAAAGCTGCGAATATGACATACAGATATGCTCAGTACACTAGCGCTCTGTAGGCGCGCAGATCACATAAATACAAATAAACAACGGTATAGATTCCGGAGGGCC
>KN834884.1:50407-73398 GCA_000827265.1 Collybiopsis luxurians FD-317 M1
GTCGACAGGAGGAGGGGCCGTTACCCAAAGGTATTTGCAGATTTTGGAAAAACTTCAATTGCTGGAAGAAATCGCTGGGTATATCGAGGCGAAGGTGAGTCAGTTGGGTTTTGCGCTTGAGGTAACGATGCATTAAACAGTAGGTCGCGGGCAGGTTAAACTGCCGACCATGTTGATGTTGTACCAAGATTCAGTCAAAGAATTATCGAATGGGGTCAAAGTGGTGTTGAATATCGTGTTATATGAGCACAACACGGCACCCGAACAGCTGAAGGAGGAAATGCTTGACCAACTTGAGGACAGATTGCAAGAGTTCCTGTTGTGAGTTTCTCGTTGATTCGAATTGAAGATCCCCAACGATTGCGCCGAGTACAGGACAACGGAAACTTGTAAACGGGTAGTGGATGTGCTGCAGGGCCGGAACAAATTCATGGCCAAAGTACTGAGAGTGACGGATTTGAGGAGAATCAAAGAACTTCAGGCGGAAGTGAAGACAAGAGGAATAGATTTGGAGGTGAGTCGACGACTTGAAGTGTAAGTTAGGGCAGCAAATGACGGAGATGTCGACAGCGGAGAATAACTCGACTGAAGATTAACTGGCCCGAACATGGACATTTCACGAGGGCAAAGGGCTCGAGTGAGGTATCAGACGATCAGCATGAACAATGGCCAAGTAGCGGGAACACAAACACACCTTCATCCGTTGTCCCTAGGTCAACACGAACAAGTAACACATCTGCCGTCACTTCGACGACTACGCTAGCCAACGCCTCCATTGAGGGCGGGCAATTTAACACGGTCGGACATGACATGTATCGCAACACCGTATATGATTACTCGCAGCACACAATAATCCACAACCACTTTCACACTTGAAGTCGGGTACGTCCATTGCTTGCATACCAGTGATGTTCCCGGTCCGAGCTGTTGACCTTTGTATTACAGTGCTTTGCGTAATTCTGCGGCCCTTCGGAATCCGCGCCATTGTTGATTTATATTTGTGTAATGATACCCCGGCAAGAGCCGCGGCACCTCTTCCTCAACATTTCCCTCTGTAACTGCCATAATTTCTGGGAACCAGCCTTTATATTCTTGCAAACCTGCGGTAAAGACTCATATTTGCCATATTTTTCCTGGTTTGTACCCATACTGGTGAGATGCACAAGGTTTGACAGATGACCGAGTACCCCGATCACCGCATCAAGGTGCCGCGCCGTGCCATAGTTCCTCGACTCTTACCATATTTACTTGTCCCTCCAGCCTCCCATACACTGGGCCAACATTATAAACCAATATCCTGATTAGCTGGTGCCCATAAAGCTGCGAATATGACATACAGATATGCTCAGTACACTAGCGCTCTGTAGGCGCGCAGATCACATAAATACAAATAAACAACGGTATAGATTCCGGAGGGCCGCAGAATTACGCAAAGCACTGTAGTCCGCTAGCCTAACGCTATAGCTTCTCCGCCGGCCGTCGTGCTGACCTTTCTGCTCAATGTGTTGAATATTCCGGTGACAGATCGCCCTGTCAGGGCATGATTAATATGTACTGGATTAGATTAGCATGGGATTGCTGCGAAGCGCTAGTTCACCGGCATTCCTCGGAACTTGTAACTATTTATGTCCAGGGAAAATATAAGTACGGGAAGCGCATCAGCCCGTTACTCGCCTTCTTCTTTCCTTCATGCGAATAGCTACCACGCTCGCGGCAATACCTGCACTTCTGGGCGTCGGGGTGCAGAGCTTGTATAAACCTCACGGTACTCAGGATGATGGTTAGCAAGCTCTTTCTTTTGGCAAGCACTTGTAACCTCTACATTGACAGGAAGGTTGCTGAACTCCTTAGCCGACCTCAAAAACACCCAGTATGACTTTGTAATTGTCGGTGGTAAGTTATGTGTTTTATGGGCGTGGAATACATCTTTGCGAGCACACATTGTCTGTCAATTTTAGGTGGTACTGCCGGTAGCGTGCTTGCGAGCCGTCTGTCTGAGTCCGGTCAAAATAAAGTTCTTGTGGTCGAAGCAGGCATAGAGTGCGCTTAGTATTGTTATTGACTAGACGTGCATCGGCTGAGGTCGCTGTTCCAGTAATAAAGGTATCGTTGACCTAGAAGTACCTTTCACAGCAATCAGCCTCGGGGACAATGGTACTATGACCAATTGGAACTATACAACAGTTCCTCAACCTGGTGCTCTCAACCAAAGCCTCGAGGTAGCGAGAGGATTCGTGTTGGGTGGAAGCAGCAGTATCAGTATGTCACAGTTACATTGCTGCCGGTCCGTCTGTAATTTTCGGTCTTAGACACATTGAATTGGTACCGTGCCTCTAATGCTTTCTGGGATAATCTTGCGCGAATCACTGGGGATGACGGATGGTCGTGGAATTCAGTGGAAGAGTATTACTTCAAGGTGCTACTTATTCCCTTCAAAGGTCGAAGTCGATGCGTGTATTGATCCTTTCGTTTGCCGAACTAGTGTTCACGTCTTGTTACACCTCAGGATGGTCGAAGTATCACTACGGAGGCAAATGCATCCGCTCATGGCGATGGACCCGTCAAAGTGACTGTCAACGGCTTCGTTTTTGATATCGACACAACTTTTGAGGAGGCAGCGAGGAACTCCTCTCAATTCCCTTACAATCTCGATTACAACTCGGGCAACACATTAGGAATAGGTAGGATCGCGCCTCGTCTGGTTGAGATGCAACGTAATTCTAAGTACTCAATCAGGCTGGGCACAATCTTCTACTGGCGGTGGACAAAGGAATAGCGCTGCCACTGCCTACCTTGAACCGGCCCTCAACAGAACCAACTTGGATGTTCTCATCAACACTCGTGTAACCAAGCTCCTTTCATCGTCTATGAACAACGGCACACCTGTAATTGATGTGGTTCAGCTGGCATCAGACGCTAATGGTATGCTTGTTTCGGAAAGCTTACCTCTGCAACTCGTGTATCTCTTCTAATTTCACTCTCACAAACTTACTAGGCCCTCGAATAAACGTCACTGCCACTAAAGAGGTCATTCTTAGTGCTGGTGCGATAGGAACTCCCCAAATCCTTCTTCTCTCGGGCATTGGCCCCAAGGCGGACCTCGATGCACTCAACATCGATGTTGTTGTAGACTCGCCTGCTGTTGGCTTAAATCTAACTGACCAACCAGCCACTGGGGTAGTGTACAATGTCACATCTGTTCAAACATTCACCGATGTGCAACGTAACTCAACATTAGCCGACCAGTTCATGCAGCAGTGGACAGAGAACAGAACCGGATTATACGTTAACTATCCAGGATCAATAGTTGGTAACTTTAAACTTCCTTCACCATTTGAGGACCACTCGTCCGGGCCTGGAAGTGCAAACATCGGGTTCGTTACTGTTGTAAGTCATCTTTGGCAACATGTTCTGGTATCACAGCAATCGATTCATTTTCTGCTCTTGGTATGAAGGACGGCTTCTTTGGTGCCCCTCAGATCCCGGACACGGGCGAGTTCATCAGCCTTTTGGTCCCCGTTCTTTCTCCCACTTCTCGTACGCTTCTTTCCCTTCCACCTGCGGAATTGTGATGTTCTATCGTCTCCTCTTCTAGGTGGTTCCGTGAAGCTTGCATCAACTGATCCCTTTGAGTCACCCCTCATTGATTTCGGTGTTTACACCACTGATTATGATATCAATGCTCAAGTTGAGGCGATGAAGATCATCGATGAAGTACTCTCTTTGCCCCAGTTCGACGGGATTGTTCTAGGCCCCTATGGCGATTTGGCTGATGCGAAAACTGACGAACAGAAGGCTCTCTATGCAAAGCAAACTGTTGGCGTGTATGATCATGCTTCCTGTTCTGCTTCAATGGGACCGGGAGGCGTCGTTGACTCTACGTTGAAAGTCAAGGGTGTTCAGGGACTGAGGATTGTGGATGCTTCGGTATTCGTGAGTGTCTTTTCTATATGACATGGTGTCGAAGGTGACATGCGAGTGAAATTTAGCCAAAAATTCCTGAATCTAATACCCAAGCGCCAGTTTATGTCGTTGCTGAGAGAGCAGCAGACCTGATCAAGGCCGATTACAATAGCCATAGTGTTTAATAAGTAAAAGTAGTTGACGATAAGTTTCTATTTTGTCCACTTCCATGAGTCCCTCGTTGAATTATGCTGATCAGTACTTTTCTGTATTCATGATGGAACCAAGCACACCGAAAAGTCACTGGCAATGCGTTGACTTATGAAGGCCTAAATTGTTGCATCGATTCCCGCTCATTGTTATTGGGTGAACCCAATCTTTACGCGATCGACTGAGTCTTTAATTATGCGGTGAAATGTGCACGCTAACGACCGTGCTTCACTCCAATATTCTCACTCGTACTCCCAGTCCCACTACATTTTAGGCAGAACGCTTCTGCTGATCATTTTTCCAGCGAGGTTAATCTGCTCTCGACGCGTCTGCAATAATACAAAGCAACTGGCAGTCTGGCACACATCCACTGGCGTCTTCGATCCACATTGCTGACTCTATGATCATTCATTGCCAAAAAAAATGCTCTATGATCAGGTCAACGATTAAAGTGTTTGCGGCATATTATTGCCCGTGGTTGCATCATTTTTCTACCATGTAATATACAGATAAAGGAAAAGTCATCATTAACAGTAAGGATCTGCAGACCAGATAAATCAATGATTTTACAAAAGAAACTTATTGCCTCAGAGGGATACCAAAATCACTGCGTTTGGTGACTATCCAGATGTTTAAACATGAGAATCCAATTGGATCTTCAAATTCCATTAATTGCAACATGTACTTGACAGAACTTTTCAGGTCCTAGGCCACCGGGTATTTTTCCAGATACAAACAATGTATCTCATTCTCATAATCCTTGAGGGCAAGGGCTCTTCATGGCATTCCCTTGGGGGGCTGGAGAATTGGTTTTGTAGCCTGCGCCAATAGAATCAACTTGATAATGATTTGGAGTCAGACAATAAGCATGACAGCCTATCAACACAGACCTGTTCTGAAATCTGCGAATGAAGTGAAAGCTTGGGGTTAATATGCTGAATTGCAGTCCTGACATCAGGAGTTATCAATACTGTTGTAGTAGAAGTTGAAAGGATGGACTGACCGAACTTGTTCCACATTCAAACCCGCGGTTTCACAAGGTTGAACAAGCACACCTAGATGCTTTCGAGATTGACCAAAGAGCAAGGCGCTCTCCAGTTTTAAAATTCTACACAGCATCTCTTCTAAAGACACTAGTCAACATCTGCCTTTCTACCAAGTACACACTGTGTATCCATCGGAGGAGAGCAACTTACCGCTAGGCACAGGGTTTACCTGTTTGGCGGAAGGAATTATTTTCAGGAAAACAGAAATGTTCAATGAACTTGCCATTTCCCCAGAACTAAGCATAATCTGATCTCCAATCCTTGATCAAATGTTTCATGAATATATCCGCTGGATCATATGCAGGCATTTCATTGTATGTCATGTTGCACACTGGTAGCCTACGATTTTCAGTGCTCTTGAACAGTTGTAAGTATACACGCATACTTGAAAACAATAGGAAGCATATCTTACCAAGACTTTCAAAGTATAAAGTCCATCCGGCTCAACTCATCCTCTGAAGCCAGGGATCCCAGCCTCAATGTCAGATGAGCATATTTCATAAGTCCTACAGCACATTGAGAACTTCCCATTCCTCCTGCAATGACCACAAAGCTATCAATGGCAGTGGTAACACAGCTTGGGAGCAAAATTGTACAGTCTCTGGCATCTCTAATGTGTTCTATGCACACCATAACTCATTTTGACTGACTTACAGATCCAAGAAAGGTATGGCCTCTTGCTATGTAGTCGAAGCAATTGTTGACATTTTTGCTAGACATGTTGATGTTGATTTTGGCTATTTCACTGCTGTGGGCTACAAGAAAATGGAGTTTGTGCCTTAGAAAGGGGGTAATGTTGTGAAACAATTTCTTTTTCTGCTTCTTTTCCTTTCTTTTACTTACCATTGTTTCAGTTTCATGATTGGATCATATATTAACAATAACAGTAGTTTGTTGCTTCATATGTATGGGCTTTGATCACTGACCATTTATTAGTTATTAATAGTAGTTACATTGTTTCATCTATTGTTTTATTGTTTTCTTACTTACAACTGTAGTTAAGGGTTCTTATTGTAAAACTAGTTTAAATAGTCGTTGCTTCAGTAGTATATTCTTCAACTTCAATCTCATCTTTCCTCCTGTATTTGATACTCTTATACACTCTGCTTTATATTCTTGACATGATGCCTGGTTTGACATTATACTGAGGGGCTTTCCTGCTATATTTCAGTAGGCAACTACAGTTGCTGACACCTATCTGACACATGGAATGTGATACACCTGTACTACTTTATTCTGAACCTTTTTACATAGACAGATCAATGGTGATGCTGGCTTCTCTGGGCCTGAATATATGGCTCTGCAGTGTTACTTGCTATGTCGGTCCCACATCAATCGGTGAGTTTACCCTTCCTCAATTGACCCTCTGAATTGACCTCCTCTATCATCTTGTAGCAATTTCTCACTTCAATTTTACTAATTACAATCTCAATGACATTCACTCTAACCTTTACAGCAGCAGACTTCCACTAATGTGTCTGGTTGTATCAGAGAGCTCTCTAGAGATCTTTATGAGTCTCTGAGAATATTTCTAATAATTATTCAATTATTTACTGGTAATTTCTTGAAACAGGAATGGCTCTTGACATCATGACCCCAGCCATCCTTATTTCCACCCCCTACATTGGTTGTCCAGTAGATTGGTTCACATTGATGTTTGGTGGATGTTCAGTTCAGTATAGCTGCAATCTGGCAATCTCTGCTCTACTCTTGCAAACCCCTAGCCATTCTAGCCACTGCCTACCCAGTAGGCATTGATATCCACATACTTCTGCTTGCTATTGGACTTCCAACACATTCAGAACTGGTACTGCCAGTGAAAGATAAGTTTATAACATTGAACTTGCTACAGCCAATCTGAACAAACTTTCCACCCCCAGTAGATTGAAGATAATACCAATGTAAGAGGGTGAGCTGTATTGGTATTGAGATATGCATAAATAGATGATATGAAAGTAAATGTATGCATATTAGAGAGACCAATATATAACTTCTTTGTCTTCCCTGAGGGCCAACTGCACTTGATCATGGCGAGGCTCAAGCCTGAGTCGAAAGGGTAGTGGTGTTCTTCCAGACAAACCCTCATACTCCTCCAGAGAGATGGGCTCATCAGGGAGGGCATGGAAATTGAATGACCACAGTAGTTGAGAGATAGCGAGCCAAAGCTCCCTCTCTGCAACATGAATTCCAGGACAAATTCTACGACTTCAAGAGTAAAGATATGTTGAGTATTTTGTAATGGCTTCTCGGGTATCAATGTATTCACTGACCCTGCTCCAAAAGCCCAATGATCGCGGTCCATCGCATCAGGTAGTTTAGAAGACTCTGCACAGCTAAGGTTGTCCCCAAGATAACGGTTTGGATCAAATTGCATTCTTATGTTTTTCAAAGTTTTAGTGGAAACTCAAGCAGTGCAGAGCAACGTACGGTTCTTTGTATCGCGCCTCGTTGTGATGAAGGGTCCAACAATTCAGGACAATAAGTGTGTCTTTAGGGATGAAATGGCCTTCATATGTGAAATGATCACTAGTACAATGCGGAGTGGCCATCCAAGATGGGGCATGAGCTCGTTGTACCTAGGTGCATGCTTGGGTTTCAGAAGAGCAAATTATTATTGTTATTCTTACCTCTTTGATAACCGCTCGGATGTACGGGAGGTTGATTTCATCTTCTGCTGTAGGCAATCTGTCACGTCCGACTACCTGATCCAACTCTTGTTGAGCGCGCAGAACCACCTCTGGGTGAGAAGGGATAAGTGCGAGGAACCACTGAATTATTCCAGAGGTCTAAAAGCCCATAAGGAACCTCAAATGGTGCTGTCATAAATAGAAAACTAACAGAATGGACTCCTCCAAGAGTAAAAGCCGCAGAAAGCATGCAGAGATCTTCCCAATCAAGCTTTTCTTTCTCTTGGCTTTGGATCAATGTTTTGACAAGGCAATCAGGGACAAACTCTGTAGCCTCAAGCTTTGCTTTTACACGCATAATCATGCTCCCATATACTTCAATCAGATTATCATGAAGTTTACGACCCTTACTTCTCATATTGGTTGGAATCCATTGCAGAGGCTCAAAAAAATCAATGGCATTTGACCATGGACCTAATTAAGTAAATTTCAATTGAACATGCGGGACCGATGTACTGGTGACTTACCAGTCAAATCCATAAATTCCATAGCAAGTTCCAGAGCTCGCACCACCAAAGGGTCCTCAGTGTTATCGGTCCGGATGCCAAAGGAGATGTACAGCATATTACTGATTGTAATTAACGTAGTATTCTGACTAATACATATGCACATTTTGAGACACTCACTTCAATGCGTAGCGCCCAGCGTAATGATGGGGGTTCAAAGGTGTCTGACCCAGACGACCATCTTCCATCAAGGTGTTCATCAATATGTGTGCTTCGTAATTGAGGTTACTAGCATATCCTTCGATAGCTTTGGGGGTCAAAAGCTGCATGGCCAACTTTCGGTGATGCCTCCTATGATAAGCATGAGGATGTTAATAGCCTTGTAAGTCATGAAAGGTCTACCAGGTTTCCCCATATTCTGATGCTGTTATAGCCCTTCCATGAAGGATTATTTGATTTTTCATGAAGTAACGTTTGCGAGAAGAGAATGTAGCACCGTTGGTTACAAGCAAGTCTCGAGCTACTTTAGGATCTGAAATCACAATAACGAGTTGCGTGCCCATCCAAACGGAGAACAGTCCACCATGTTCAGCTGCCCAAGAATGAAGAGCACGTTCAGGGTATTTTCGAAGGAAGAAGTAACGGATGTTGGGGCCAGGAGGGACCTGGTTGCCCTTGGCATCTATAAGAACCCTTCGCAACACAAGTGGACTCAGTAACCAGCAGGCAAAAGCTAGAATAGTCAGTTGCAATGGATACTATGCTTGCTCAGCTCGTACGAACGGAAAGGCAAATAAGATACTTGCCAGTGTCGCAGCGAAGTTCAGCAGCTGAGAAAAGACCATGTTTGTAATTCCAGTTTGAACTTCAGATGGCTAAGCTCAAGGCTGCTTAAATATTGCTCAGTCTTCGGTTAACCAACGGGAATTATGTTATACTTGGCAGCTCTTGGAAATAGTACTGCTGCTGTATCAGTCTAATCATCCGCGGTGTCAACCATTTGCCTCCCGCGCATCAAGAAAGTATTGTTCTGTTGGTGATCGGAAGAATCGATGGGACAGAAATGATTGGTGGCATCAACATCACAAGGGAACTGAGTGATGATGAAAAACTAAGTCAAATTGCTAAACTCATAGTATTATCGTTGTACCATCTTCTTATTTCCAACGAGAGGGAAAGACTTCAAAGGACACTCAGATACAAACGACATTGTAAATTTATCAGCAAAGATGCACTTGTGGCACAGCTGCAGTAGATAATTGTACTACAATTGGGTATTAGCTAATGGTCCGGTTGAAAAAAAATCAATATCCCGGGTAGAGACTAAGTGGCGTTGAGCGGTAGAACCCTGTATGGGTCTGACTGAGATCCGTACAGAATGCCAGCAAGAAGTTGAAAAGATCAGAAAACTGTTTACCAGTTTAACGATGTATAGTTTCCTTGCTCCGGCAAGTCCGGGATCAAGTCTATCGTTGGTAAGGGGGAAAAACAATGACTTTCTTATCACGCGGAACCACTGTAACATTAGAATACACTTCGATTGAATATGGAAACCCTGCCTTGCACCTCGTTATACTCAGCAGGAGATCGTACCTTTGTTATAGCATAATGATAGCGATAAATTGACACGCGCATTAGCATGACGATCAAACATCAGTTTGCCATGAAAGATTGGAGAGAAGTGAATGTACAAGGTAAGAGAAAAGATTGCCGGGAAAAATTCTTAGTAAATGAAGATGCAAAATAAAAAAAGTAGTCAGGCTACTGCCATCCACTAGGAAAAGAGATGGCGCACCGTAAACAATACCCTATGTGAGAGTCAGCCATAACCAAGATAAATAAACCTAAATTCAAACCTCAACGTATGGAGCAATAAGAAATGTCTTCTCGAGGGACAGCTGACCCATTGCAATTGAAGCGTACTCTGATTATACAACCGACACAGAGATTGAGCAACGGGGCGTAAAGAAAGGGAGGTGGGGCAGGGAAGCTGCCCGAACCATCTCCAACTGATTATTATAAATGATCTAGCAGGATCTTGATTCTTTCATCATTGCACCATTTGTAATCGGAAAAAGCTTTGCTACCGGATCCCTCTGTCGCACTGGCTGCACAGGACTCTGGTTGGTGTGAAGACATTGCCACCTTAGTATTGAGGCAGACAGCGGATTAGTAAAATCTCCAAAGAAAATGCATGGTACCAATCAAGGACTTCATAATGAATCGTTCGCACCGGCAGTGGGTTGATGAAATTAGTATTTTTAGTGTTCATGGCACACGGCGGAGAAGAGCTTCGAGGCTCCGCCTTTTACCTACTATCTGCTAAATTGAGAATTTTGCAGCGATGCGATCTCGGTTGAGGAAACACATGTTCAATTTAAAATACTGTTTCAGTTTCTTCAATTAGTTTAGTCTTGATGAAGGTGGACCTCCTGGAATACCTTCGACTGGAGGTTTAGGGGTGACAGGTGAAAGCCGATCAGACCCTTCCGCGGCGGTCATCCTTCTATGCGCACTGCTCATGCTGGAGGCTTCCAACTATCCCGGAATCACGAGGGAGTTGCGCCCGGGTTAATTTGACACTGCGTTGAACGTGATATGAGCGTAACTGCAGGCAGAAAGAGTGTCAGCAATGTCATCTTCAGTGTATCTGAACCCGTCTTGTACTGTTGTCACAGAATATATATCTTTCTTGTTGTACCGTGTGCATTCCGTCGCTGAATGTCGTGGAAGTTCTACTGGACGTGATATTGGCGTGTCCAGTGGAACGCGACTGAGTTTTGTTTATCAACTTCAACAAGACGTGTCCTTCGCTTTTCAGCGTAACATTCTGGTCAAATGCCAAGAACGATTGAATCATGACCAAACGTTCGACTTTTTTGATATGTTTTTTGTATCTGCCTTTTTTTAGTGTATGTTTTTTTATTTTATTTTAATTGATCATGCCCTTCGCATTAACATTCTGTTGAGCGACGTCCAGATGAATTATTTTTGACATGCTTTCTATTTCCCTTTCGGGATATGTTTTGCGCTGTTTTATTTGATGAGGACACGGTCCCGATCTCAGAACGTCAATCTTTTATGATTCACAACATTTTCGGAGCGAAATTACCGTCCCAGATCTAATGCGGTCCCGAAAACCCAAATCGGACCAACGCGCACCAAACGCCGATGCATCGTGATCCCGGGAACCTAATTTGGACGAGAGCGCCCCCAGGCGCATTGGCCGCCAGCCCAATGGTCCAATCGCAAACCCAAATACCCCAAATGAGGACCCCTGGTTGGAGCAACAGCGAAAATAACAAGGGTAAGTTATTAGAGCAACAGACAATGATGTAGTTTAGTATAACAATGCTTTTGTTACAATATCATTGTCCTGAGCTCGTTTTGAACTGATAAAAGCCTGTGTCACTGCAAACCGGGAAACTTCGATGACCCCAAGTCCATTATCCTGAGAACAGCCTAACAGATCATTTTCAACCTATAACGTATGGAATGAACAATAGGATCAATCGGAAACTCTATAGAAACAATAAACAAAGGCCTCAACATTCAGTATTCTATTTTTAACTCGAATTCACTAGATTCCTTACAGCGTAAGGATAGTAGAGATCAAAATTAGGCATGATCATGGAGCAAGATCATACAAATCTCCATCTGTTGTATTGACGCGATGTACAGTGCTTTGTGTAATTCTGTGCCCCCTCAGAATTCTCGCATCTGTTTATTTGCATTTACTAATAGACCAGGCCCCGGCCCCGTTTGTATACAAAACTCACGAAATTCTCAACAAACGTCGGGATAGTCTCGGAAGAAGACCGACAGTTTCGGTGTCTCGTCAACTGGGAAACCCCTGAAGAAACGTTCACGAGAAAGAGCCAGTTTGGCCGGAACTCATCCGAAATCAACCTTTCTGATATGTTTTCTATAGTAAAAGGGCCTGGTCCCGGTCTATTAATAAATACAAATAAACAAATGCGAGAATTCTGAGGGGGCACAGAATTACGCAAAGCACTGTATTGACGCAGTAGGTTTCGGCGAACTCACACTAGTGATAAATGGGGATTGCGCGCGAACAGAGTATGCAGCCGCGCTCTCCGCTATTTACTGCATATCTAACCATCTACCCCATCTATCTGTCACGCAACTATGATGGATACACATATATAACATCACCTTGTGTTTATGAGATCAAATTCATCAACAAGTTCATTGTCTGAATGTTTGTTCTACGATGTTGGATCTCAGACTCACGAGGAGCCTGTGGTTTATGATAGTTGTATAGATAGAGGCTGATCACAACAGACAATTTATCTTCGATAAGACCGTTGACAGATTTTGAATATGAAGTTAAATGTGCCTGGCGGCGGCACTTATATTTTAGGAATGCCAAGCGTAAGTGCCCAAATTGAAATAATGAATCTCTGTGACTTATGACTGAACGAAATTGATACTCATTATATAGCCTCAAGGTACTATTTGAAGTGGATTGGGCAGACGTAAACTACCCCAGTTCAGTAGTAGTCATGAGTGAAGACTTCCCTCTTTCAACGGTAGGACTACATTCTGTTGCTTGGCTCCGTGCTCTATTCACTGATATGAAAACTTGCTCGGTCAGATTTGTGGGACTATGGGTAATGTCAGAGCCGCTTTGTTTTCTGGAAGTTTCTGGCTGAAAAAGTGGGGCCGAGCTAGATGGAAACATTATTTTATGGTATGTCAAACAAACATAAATAAAAATTTGGAAACTTGCGCAGTTGCCGATTCCCAGTTAGGCATGTATACCGTCCTCTTCTGGCACTGCATCTACATACTCCGATGCAAGGCAAAGTCAACAACACCCAATCAGCCACTCTTTGTATCCGCTATTGTGATGTATGTCCTTGCGACTGGCCTCATAATCACAGATTTTGCTTGTGAATTTGTTGCATTTATCCTGCATGGTGGTACACTTGAAGGTCCAACAAATTATTTTGAGCAATTTTGGATCTGGAGTAATCTTGTCAGAGAAAGTCTATTTGTTACCATGGTGTAATTTGCGCTGCATCCGGGTGTATGAGAAATGATACTAATAGCAAGATTCATAGCGGATGCCGTCTTGGTAGGTGTTTTCATGTTTCTACTTTTTCATTCTTCTTCTGAAAGAAATCAGGTTTTTCGACTCTGTGTTGTCTGGGGTTACAAAAAGTACATTGTGATTGGTCCCATTATTCTCTTGATAGCTGAAATTGGTAAGCAGTTTTGCAAGAATTGCTAGCCAATTGAGAGCACTCTTCTCACATTCTGACAGCGTTTGCTTCACTTTCTGTTTGGGGCCAGAGTATAAATAACCCTGGAGCTACCATACAAAATTTCGACATTTTTACTTTGGCAATGGTTTCTTTTTCCATCATCTGTTCTACCAATATCATTGTCACTGCTCTTATTGGTATGCATTACTTTTTACCATTCTTCATCATCAAACTCATTTTGTGAGAAGCTGCACGCATTTGGTGGTACAGTCATCAAGCCTCACAGTTTCTTGGTAAACCCCACTCACGGAAATATTATCAGGCAATCACAATAATACCATATTGCGAAATTTTCCTTGGAAAACTGGCAACATGTTGATCATGGGTAAAGTATGTCTGAATTTTTTTGACTGCAGCTTATGAATTACTATAGCCGGTACAACATACTTTATTGTTGCCTGGACTGTGCACGCTTTATGCCATTTACCTCACCATCCAACTATTGAGGAATTTCCACTCACATTTCCCACTTCACACTCAGAGATTTTGGAGCGGTTCTGTCAGTACCTCCGAAGCTCAAAGTCTTGCAATGGCACAACTTTTGCGCTGTTTGACACAATTGTTTCTACCCCAGGCATTGTAATGCCTTGGAAGGAGATGGTCAGTATATGTAAAGCTGAAGGAGTCAGAAGCCTGGTTGATGCAGCACACTCAATTGGACACAAGACAAACATCAATTTGTCTGAAATCTCACTGGATTTTTGGGTCACTGTAAGGTGTTACATTGACATGGCTGATGCTTACTGATGTTTTACAATCTCAGAGTTGCAGTAAATGGCTCTATGTCAAGCATGGATGCTCACTTTTATATGTGGCCCCAAGGTACTGATTATTGCCTGAGCATTTGCTACATGTTCATAGTTCTTAGTAAACACACACAGGAATCGATCAATGATTAAACATGATCTTACACCCAGCATGTTCATTCCAGATGGAAAGTACTCCTGCTTCCAGTCAGAGTTTTTCTGGAGTGGTTCAATGGATGCTATGACTGCAATGATGGTAAAGCCTGGTGAGTCAATTCAAGAACATGGATGACCACAACTGAAAAGTGCATGTATCTTTGACTGGTGTAAAATAGCTCTTAAATTCTGTCAATCATTAGGCGGAGAGCAGCAGATTGTGGATTATTGTCATAATCTTGTAGTACAGGGAGGCTGTGTTTTGGCTAAAACTCTGGGGACAGAACTGATGTGCTCAACAGGGGAAAGCCCACTGGAGCTTATTGGCTGCATGGTAAAGTGTCTATTTGGCCTGGTTGCCATTGTTTCTCCTCTTCTGAAAAATGCACAATGATACTATCCAATTTCCATAGGTGAATGTGGCTTTGCCTTCATCTAAAAATGCTACAGTTACACCACAAGAGCTTTTTGAGTGTGAAAGTCAGCTATTGGAAGGCAAAGTGTATGCACAATTGTTCATCCTCAATAACTGTTACTGGGTCAGAGTCAGTGGTCAAGTTTTTAACCAGATAAGTTGCACTGATTGTGTGAACCCTTGTTTGATTATACTCATGACTCCAGATGTCCTTCCACTTAACACATTGAAGATTTGAGAAGTTGGGGTTATGCTTGCTTCAAATTTGCTCAGATACAATGGGAGCTTCAAAGTAACTTTAGTCCACCATAATTAGAGCCATTCCGGAAAATAATGGCATTTGTGAGAAAATTTTTTTGCCAGTGTTGAAAATAGAAGTTGCTCTGAATTAGTAGAATTACTCTCAAATCTGAATGTAATGCTTGTATATCTCTCTAATGCTTGTAAACCCTGATTTGTGAAGAAATAATGACAGTATGAAGGCTATGAAGTTCAGAATTGCGCACTTTTCAAGATCTGGTGCAGCGCGAGAAATTTCAGGTGAAGACCACAGCTGTGTCCAATTCTACTCTGGAACAAGCATTTGAACTGACTGGAAGTATCTCTGGTACACACTAAGGCAGTAGATGCACAAATAACTGAACTAACTGAGTATTTGGGCCATTTACAACAAATAATGCTTGATTTCCTTTTCGAGGCACTCAAGGAAATTTTTTCTCACAAATGCCATTATTTTCTGGAACAGCTGTAAATGTAGATTGAAATTATAGGAAAAAATTGAATAAATACCTAGCTGTGAAAAATATCTTTAGAGCTGCCACAGCCCATGGTAGGAATTTTAGACTTATTCTGGCTTGCAAAGGGTTGATAAGTATGGTTAATTCAACTGGATTTGAGGCAAAGCTGTGTGTGTAAATAAAAGGAAGGAAATCTTGTTTGCACAGCTTTGAAGTTTGCGGTATGCCTGTGACATGTAACAATCAAGAACACCCTGTCACTGGGCTCCAGTAGATATAATACTTCCCAGACAGACAGACCATATTGTGGCCTGCTTTTTTGATACCTGCACTAGACATGCATCAGGAAAAATGGTCTGAACCTCAGGTTACCTAGGAGGCAACCTGGAGCAACCTGAGGGACCTGGGTGACCTAGGTGACCTGTGCAACCTGGGTGAACCTCAGGTAACCTAGGAAATGCCAATATCCTGGGCAAACCTCAGGTATCCCAAGGATACCTGAGGAGTGATACTGTAAATATTACCAAATAAGGCAAAATTATATTGAATATATATACCTATGCTTGAATCTATCCTAAATGCATGACAAGGACATCTTCTTAGTTGTAGATAACTCATAGAAACTGAAATTTGACATAAGTCACATGATGCAACTCCGTGAGCTGTCTACAATCAAAATAATTTTCATATGGTCAAAACAAGTATATCACAATTATACCATACTATATACACACTATATGTACATGTATAAGCTCTTTATTGTACTGAAATACTGTACTTGAGTATATTAGGTTAATACTAGTGTACTGTAATACATTATAAAGTATAATACCTGATGAAAATGTACACCATATATACTATACATAAAATATGTACAAGTTCAATACTACTACTACTACTATACAAGTACAATAGCTCACTATATACAGTAGAATAGAGTACAAACAGTAATATATAAAGATATATTATTTTTACTTATTAACCCTTTATGCAACCTGGGGTAACCTCAGGTAACCTGAGCCAACCTGAGCCAACCTGGGGCAACCTGGGCAACCTGAGACAACCTAGGACAACCTAGGGCACCCTAGGATATAGGGGTTGGACTGTGGAAACCTAGGTAACCTAAGTACTTGAAGTGTCCTATGCTTCTTACGTTTCTTGAGGTTGTTATAATTTAACCCCAAGCTCAAGCTATTTTTCCTGATGTACCTGGCTTCAAGATATCTTCAATGAATACATTTCCACATCAAGTTGCTGTGGCCCAGATGGCCTGCCTCCTCTATATTGTGACCATAAAATGTTTTATTTTCCATGTCAATTCAATTTCTTTATTCTTCGCAATGCACTGTCTTCTGAATATCCAAATCCCACAAATCTGTATAACTGCAAGTTCTTCCTCTGGGATTCTGAGTGTCTTCTTCAGGAAGGGATCCCCTGCCCAAAATGTCATACAAAACTTCAGAGACATGGTTCTATTCACTGCCCACACTGCTTTGTGGACTTCGAATGGACAGTCTGGATGATTGGTTATTGTTACCAATGTTCTACTTGCCTCATCTGGAAAAGTACCTATATCCCAGGCTGACTCTGTACATTTGAGGGAGCCTGGGAATGTGACCAAATCCTGATTTGCCTCAAATGGTCTGAAATCCCCCTGGCAGCCTGGGTAACCAGATGAGCCCAGGATTTAGATCATATCCTGGGTTCCCTGAAGCTCCCTGAAGTAAATTTGAGATAACCCTGAGACATCCCCAGTTATACCTGAAGCAACCCCCAGGGAACTTTCCAGCAACCAAGGATTTTTTTTTCAAAATTTAATGGAAGTATTTAAAAATACCTTTAAAGTCCAAATTTTGAAAAGAAAATCTTATCAGGAACTCCATATAGGATAAATCAAGATATACTTGAGAAGATCAAGGGTTCAAAAAACACACTCAGACACATTTGTAAGCATTTATGACATAGAGTAATGAATAGCTATGAGTCTCTGATACACAGCATGAGATATTACATGGATGTACCTAAAGTTGACTCCAACACATTTGCAGAATAAGCTTGAGAAGGAACACCAGTGTAATTAAATTCAGAGGCTGCACCTGAGCTTTGGCGAGAGTGAGTACTGGCCAGTGTATATCGGATGCATTTGACACCCTTCAGTAGCTCACCACAAACCTCCTCAGATAGACCTTCAGGTGGTATCCAGGCAAAAAGCATAGCATGAGTTCCTACCGAAAGTCCAATAGAAGCTCTTTTTGTGCTATTCAGAATGTTTACAAGAAACCAGCAAAGCAGACAGCACTTCTTGCACACGCCAATAGACATTTTCAGAATCTTCAATACAGTTGGGACTTCGAAAACAACTAAGAAATATCAAACACCTACCTTTGAGGAGTCATCAGACTGAAGCAAAAATGCCATCAAGATAGCTTCCGCATGGCATTTACTGCAGTTCACATTTTGGAGGCTCTTTGCAATAGTTTCTGCATTGGCAGGGTTCTGCTGAGATGTAAGAGAATGGAGAAAAGCAGTGGCGGTTTCATTGCTGAACGAATGTTTCAGAGTGTTGCCATGGTGAAGAATGAATGAGGTATTGCTAAAAAAATCCTTTTCCAGAGCCTCCCATACTATCAAGCAGGCGTATGCCAGGCCAACACAGCATTGAAGGAATGACAGAACTGCTTGACCCCGGTATCTCCTGGTTCGTTATTATCTGGAATAACTTGAGCTCAGAATAAAATTTCTTGAAAAGGAAGGACATACGCTGGAGGTAATTGTCATCATCATCATCATCATCATCATCATGTTTGCTAGGCAGTGCTGAAACAAGATCTTGGTTGTTCAATGACATTTGTTCTGAGGGTATTTAAGTTTAAGCTAGGTGGTTAAGAGGAAAGAACTTACCGGCATTTTTAAATTCTTCATTGAGCAGAGGTAATGGTAGCAAAAAGATGTGTTTAACAATGTCTCAAAGTGACCAGAGACAACTTAGAAGAAGCCATATTTGTTGAGTTTCTGACTCATTAGGGACAGTAGTTCAGACCTCATAACAGCTTGAACCAGGTTTCTGCAACAGAAGAAGGTGTTCAAGGGATTTCCAGAGAAATTGCAGAAGATCAAGCCATTGCTTGGCACTCAACTTGTCGAAGCAAATTTTGTATGTGTCATCTGTTGAACACTGCCTGATCGCGACCTTACTGCTCACCAAGCTGAATTTGAGGATATTCAGATAGATGGTGAAACTTTTAACACAACTCTCACCAGCAGATCCTAGGTTATCGATGAAAGGTTCAAGGATATTGTAAGCTAGTATGCTGTTGTAATGTTCTCGTGATTCTTTAAGTTGCCAAGCAGGTTTTCTGAAGCAACAAGTAATCGTATAAAAGCAAAAATTTCTGAGATTGTCGATAGAGCAATTTTGTGGGGAAGAATTAAGAAAACTGATGATATCAATGAGATCAGTGGCGTGTCTTTCAAATGGCAGACCACTGATCCAGTAAGTCAGTACAGAAAGTCCAAAGAAAGCAGTATATAGACCTACTGGTACTCCAACAAAGAGTAGTTCTGAAGAAGCACTTTGCCATTGGAAGGATTGGGTGTTATGGTACCTGATTTGAAGGCCATACAATCGGAACTTGTATTACAGGCAATATAAAAGTGAAAAGAAGAGCTATCAGCAACTCTTGCAATGGCATTGACCGCAGGGGAGTGACATGGGGATCCCGAGCCAATGTAGAGAAGAGTTGAAAAAGCATTCAAAATGTTCAGCTCTGGATCATCATGATGGTGTTGAGATACACCCTCTGACTTTAAATGGCACCACAGGGAAGATAAAAGAAGAATTTTGGAAGCTTTCGACAGCTCTTGGTCAGGCATAGTTCTATATCTGATCTGATTAGACCAGTGATAGGCATCACAATTAGAATGAAGCTTAATGTACAGTGGCAGCAATTAGATACAGTGCAAAGAAACCTAGAAAGCATTTATTGAGACTTGTGCTTGGCAAATGTGTGATACAGAGAGCTAAGACAAAAAGTGGATGATGGTAGTCTAGAAGAAAGCACTGCCATGGGAATTTCGAATGTAAAAGGTATAAGCATCATGGTAGTGGGACATCTATCGAGACTTGTGCTCAGTAAACGGTGGGTGAAAAGATTTGAAAAAAGTTGTTGGGAGGGAGTGCCAGAATCTACCCTAGCGTTACTTCAAAAGAAAAGGCGTGGCAGTATAAATTTCAAGTGTAAGACATACGTCATAGACAGCATGGATGGGCTGAACTGCTGATACACAATTATAAGGTACTGGGGTGTCTATCAAGACTTGCGCTCGGTAGACGGAGGGCAAAGGAGTGGTGGTGGCGGTTGAGGAGAAAGAGAGGGATGTGGGAATTACAACTGGTCAGGAAATCCAGTGTGTCTGGCCCAGCAAAATACCTGGGAACCAGAGCTCCATTCTAACACAAGTGGCAACAGCAGAGCCTGTCAGTGCAGGCCACCATCATTGACAGATGTGTTGGAGGAAGCGGCGGTCAAAGGTTGGGATGCCAGAGGTGTTATTGCAGGTGAATTGGCTTTAGACAGCGAAATTAGCTGTAGCAGAGATATTACATACTCTCCGGGAGCCATTGTATCTGGAGATGTGACATCTAAAGAAGACATATCCACTCCATGAGCTGTCCCTTGCCCATGCTTCAGGTACCCATGCAACACTATCGTAGCTTGCAGTACTACCTCAATTTTACACCAAGCAACTTGAAGATGGCTTCCTTCCCTACCCACCGTGCGGTGAACAAGGATGCTGGAGAGGGCTGAGCACTGCAGTAGGCAATCTCAGTGTTGGTGAAGTTACAGGAGATGAAGTTAGGATTGTGGGAAGGAATGGCAGTAATGAGTTCTGAAGGAATTGTTGAGTGAACATTCAATGTTGAAACAGGATTATGATATACCTTGGTCAACTCCAACACCAATGCACTCTTCTTTGCAAGAAGAGGACTTTTTGAGGGCATCCATAGCAAGCATCCCAGAAACTATCTTGAAGTTGGCAGTGTCCACCGAAACTGGAGCTTCAAACTTGGCAATACAGGTATAGGAACCAGATTTGGCATCTGGCTGAACACAAGCCATAGAGTTCAAAAGGACCTTTTCCTTGAGATTGAGTGGGTATGGTGGCGCCTCCTTGATCTGGACAAGATTATTCTTGATCATCATCTTGGACATGACCTTGTTGCTCAGCTTTGCATGCACAGCATGTTGTTTGTAGGCCTCATACTTGACAGGGTCAATGGATCCGAACAAGTAATGAGGGTGGAGCATGAGCAAAGTCCCACCAACTTGAGTGAAACTGAAGGATGACTAGAAAAAATTAGACAAGGTTTCTGCGCACAACAAAATGCAATTTACCATGATACCTGCCTGGATACCATCAGTCTGAATACTCCTGGATGGGAACATCAGGTGAGTACAATGCTCAAAGTGATCATTGACATTGCTGGAGAACTGTTAGTTTCCAAGCAAACAAAAAAGAGATAATTATTTCACTTACTCTGCCATCCTATTGCCTGCAATGACACCAGAGTTGATTGAGTCAAGCAGCTGAACCACCCTTGGCATGACCCAAGATGTTCTTCTGAGCTATGATAGGAATACAGTTACTGGGTGTTCAGCCAAGGTTAGAGAAGACTGAATTCCAGATGTGTGTCTCATTCTCCTCCTGCTGAGAGTGATCAGAGCTATAAAAACACCAAGAAAAGATTAGACAAACATTGGCTTGTGTACTGGTTCCATGAATAGAGAGGATGTTGATGTCATCAACAGTGAGATCCCAGATGGCAAGAGCGCGACGCAAAGGAACAATACAGGATCTTCTCCCTCAAGCATACCATAAGTAGCTAGTGCTTCCTTCTCCTGACATGCAGCTTCCTGCTCAATAGAGGCAACCCAGAAAGCATAGTACTGCTCATCGACAGCTTGGCCAGAGGATTTTTGTGCATTGATTTCTTCCTTGAGTTGCTCTTGTCATGTGCAAGCCATTGAGAAACTTCAGAGCAGCAGAAGGTGAGTCGACATTTGTGGTATTCCAAGTTGGGAATGGGGAGGAGGTGTTTAGATGGAACTTTGCAAGCAATGGTGACAACCACGTCCAGGTGCTGGGATAGATCAGCCAGCCTTATCACTATTCAAAGACATGTTAGTTGGAATATTATAGAAAGTCAAAGGAAAAACTAACATAGAAGTAGAGGTAAAGGCAATGATACCATGAACAGGGCCACCAAGTTCCAGAGCAGTCTTGGTGCTCATGACAATGTGCACAGCAGTACCTTGGGCTTCCATGAATCCACCATGAGTAGTTGAGATAGGTTGAAACATTTTGGATGGCTCATAGCGAATTCCTTGTCAGCATCACTTGTGGCCTTCATACCCGTAAACTTGTATGAGCCCTCTTCATTAATGTCATCAAAGCATTCTGCAATCATGACTTTGGCTTTGCCTAACAGGAGTGTATTGCATGCAATCTCAACAGATTGTAGGGCAGTGGCGCTGGAAAACAAGTAAGCATCTTTAAGAAGCTGGTGTAAAGGCCAAAAGACATTGATCAAGACTTGTGCTCGGTCAACAATAAGTGAAGAGATGCAGTAAAAAACACTTGAGAGCAGGCCATAAGATGTTGACCAAGACTTGTGCTCAATCAAGGCCCAAGGTGGGAGTAAAAAATACAGAGCAGGTCCGTGGGAGTTTCAGAAGTACCATTTAAGATAAGATGGATATGAGTTCAAATCAGGCAAGGGACACTTTTTTATTATTTATTTATTTCAGGCAGTTTAATTGAATTTTTTCTATCTGGTTACTCTGAAGTTACTGGAGTCGATTATCATAATGTAGTACAAATTCGAGTTTCATCTAACATGTTTGTATTTGTAAAAGCTGGTCCAAGTAAGCCTGATTTGGTGATCACGTCATTGTATGCAATCCCATGCTATGACCTCAACTTCTTAATGTTAATTGGACTTAGTGAGTACTATTGATATCAGGAACAAGCATATAGTTACCACCAATAAATGAAGTACTAATTGTTCCTAGAGCAATCATCCAATAATTCCTGTGCCAAATGTACACGTTTACCAATCATGTCATCAGTAAATCTTAAATGTTGCTGTGCACAGTCAGTCAAGACTGACCCGAATTCAATGATGTGCTGAAGTTGCCATAGCATGTAGATTCCACAGTCGTGGCCATTAGACTGAAAGGGGACCTAAAATCAAAAGCATTTTTATAAGCATGTAGAAAGGAATATCATCAGGTGACTCACTATTGAGTGAGGATCGAAGCGCCAGATGGTGTTCAGATTATTCTGTAGTTTC
>KN834884.1:73472-86923 GCA_000827265.1 Collybiopsis luxurians FD-317 M1
TATGAGTTCAAATACAGGCAAGGGACACTTTTTTATTATTTATTTATTTCAGGCAGTTTAATTGAATTTTTTCTATCTGGTTACTCTGAAGTTACTGGAGTCGATTATCATAATGTAGTACAAATTCGAGTTTCATCTAACATGTTTGTATTTGTAAAAGCTGGTCCAAGTAAGCCTGATTTGGTGATCACGTCATTGTATGCAATCCCATGCTATGACCTCAACTTCTTAATGTTAATTGGACTTAGTGAGTACTATTGATATCAGGAACAAGCATATAGTTACCACCAATAAATGAAGTACTAATTGTTCCTAGAGCAATCATCCAATAATTCCTGTGCCAAATGTACACGTTTACCAATCATGTCATCAGTAAATCTTAAATGTTGCTGTGCACAGTCAGTCAAGACTGACCCGAATTCAATGATGTGCTGAAGTTGCCATAGCATGTAGATTCCACAGTCGTGGCCATTAGACTGAAAGGGGACCTAAAATCAAAAGCATTTTTATAAGCATGTAGAAAGGAATATCATCAGGTGACTCACTATTGAGTGAGGATCGAAGCGCCAGATGGTGTTCAGATTATTCTGTAGTTTCACTTCTTCCCCTCTTATACGACTGAGGACCTCAGTAAGCCACATTAAAACCTGCAAGTTGATATCAATTTCAGAACACTTATACCAACTTGGTGCCACATACCAGCAATGTGTTCATATTTTTCCTCAATACTAATGGCTTTTGTCAGTTTTTGAGGCAAACATGTTTAAGACTATTGTAAATGTCAATTTGATAGGTGCAGAAATTGATGCAGGCTGAATACCAGTGGATATTGTTCTCATTTATTGGGATGAATACATGATCCCATTTTGCCAGACTTTGAGCTCTCTGATTTCCTTTCAGTGGACTTCATTTTCCAGATAGAATTGAAACTGACCTCTGCAGCATGACACCATGTTTGTATTTCCTCCTCATCCACCATACTTAAAACACCCGACCTTGCATGGAGACACAGATTTTCCTTGAACAGGAACTTACAGGTGAACCAGGTATTGAATCCGAGGGTTGTTTGAGATCTGGAACACCACTTCTTGATGAAGTAGTTTATGACCCTGACATCCATCCATTGCCCGACACCAATTGTTTTGAAACTTCGGCGAGATAAAGGTAGTGATGTCACATTTGCATTCTATTGCTCATATACAAATCAGAAAAAATTCCCATCGATATTATGAAATATGTACCATCTTCAGCATAGAAGTGAGAATGGCTGCCATTGTTTCAGGATAGGCATCCAACTTGTGGAACAGGGTGCTTTCTGTGTGGAGTAACATTTTGAGAATACATGCTTGCAAACAATGGACATTTTGAAGGATAGTACTCATGGTCGTGTCTGGAGATGGAGTGCAGTGATGCTTGAGGCAAGATGCAAGGGAGTTCTCAATATCGGGCAGATAACTGAGGAGATCTGCCATACCACGCAGTTGCTTGATTTGAACCCAAAATTTCATATAAGAGTTGCCATTTTTCCAGCTTGTAAGTGGACCAAAATTGTGGGCAACAATTGCCTCAATATTGGTCTGGGTGGGCAAAACATCTGCAGACAAAGAGGGAGTATAGAACTGAGAATTGGATATAAGTGCGGCAAGGTACTTGAGATGGCCTGCAGTGCAGCTTTGCATCTTTCCAAAGGGATAGCAGTTTATGAGAGTACACTTCTTGTGAATATCCATTTGGTTCACAGGAAAAAGCTGGCAAAAGCTTTTTAAATGATTGGACTTGAGTCACAGGATCATTGAAGTCTTCACTCGAGTCATAATAAGTCAAGGAAGCAACTTGGGACAGTATTTATATCCTGCACCTGGAGATGTCCTTTATCTCACTGAAGAGCTATGTCATGTAGGAGATGTGAGTGCTGCTGTTCCATTATGAGTCCTTATTACTTACATTTTTAAGCCTCTCATGTCATACACCACCATTGTTCCAGGCCAAAAGTGAAACATTTTAAGACCTACAGACTTGAACCTGGAATGATGAAGCGATACACTAAATTGAGCATCCTGAGGAAGCAGAGAACAATGGAAGGTAGGGTACTTTTCTGAATGTACCACAAAATTTCTAACTCTAGCTTCCTGTGAATAGAAAAAAGAACATCCAGTGTCGCCAGTTAGCTGATATACATTTAGCTGTCTTGTTTGTGCATTCATCATTACCTTAGAAGTACTGACTCTGCTGAGTATGCCAGCTCCACTGTATCCATACCCTTTCACTCATAATTTGATGCATAAAATTGCATATCAAGACCTGAATGAGCTATTCCAAGTGTATTCTTGATAAGTTGAAGCTTCAATTGAATGAGGAAGTGACAGATAATGTATATAGTGCAAAGTCTCGAATAGCGTAAATAATATGAACTGTATCTGTAGAGCAATGACTATGTTGGACAATCCTTTTGACATATTATGCAAAGATCTAAAACCAAAGCTGATGAATCTCAATCGAGACTTGTGCTCAATAGAGGTCAGGAGTGTGAGGGAATGTAAAGAGCAAGTTCAAGCAGAGGGACCATGGGAGTGTGGGACTTAGAAAATATTTTGCTCACACCTTGCAGGCGCTTATTGATTTGTTTTCTGTACTACCACTTTCAGTGAGCTCAAGTCTTGCTGAAGGTCCATCCACAATGAATCTGTCTGTTACTACTTGAGATTTTCTGCATACATCTGACTCCTCCAACTGTCAAGGTTTTCACGCTGTCATTGACAATGCTGTATTCATGTTCTTTGGCCTGAAGCCACACAATTTCCCTCAAATTCCTACTAGAGAGACATGGAATCCAAGTGCCCACATCACAGAGTTACTGAACTTTTTTATGCCTGGTTGGTTTGAACCTAAGCTGCTGTTTCTCAGTTTTTCACCGAGTTCGAACCCCTTCAAAAATCGCTTTTTGAAATGTCTAGATTACTCTCCCCAGGCAATCCCAATTGAGAGACTTCTGAACAGAGCATATGCTTTAGAACATTCCCTCCAGATGCAGTGGGATTCCCTAGAGCAAACACTTCGTATCTTCCTCAAAGCCTGCCATTTGCTCTCTCCTGCTGTCTTTGATGCAGGGTTTCACTTTTGGGTGTACCCTCGTCAGTTTGGATATTCTGCTGCTTGGCAGAGGGAGGAGATAGCCAGAAAGGTCACTATCAACTCTCACTCTGCTTTCATCCCTCTTCTTGCTGCAGTATCATTCATGCTTCATGTACTTCATTATTATGAATCATCTTTCAATGCCTCCTTGAATATCCCATTTAAGCCAATACTCGAAAGTTCTTTTCTTAGTCTTTGTCAAAATCAGGTCATCCAATGGCGCAATGAGCCAGTTTCTTGTGAATGGAACTTATGGGAGCGACTTCAAGTGAAAACCTCAATTGGCTCTGAATTTTTGGATTATCTTAATGAGACAATTCAAATTCCACCAGTTGGTGTATTTATCAATGTCCGAAATTCAGACACTCCAACATTACTACCAATTTTTCTCAAAAACACAGATCTGCTAGTTGCTTTATATCTGGGCAATGTGGACAACTGGTCTTATCAATCAATTTCTCAATATCGTCTTCCATTCCCAGATGAAGTCCTGGTCCGAGAACTTAAGAATGCACAAAGGCCTTACAATCCTCCAAACCTATTCTCATTGCCTCCCCCTTCTCCTCTTTCCCAGAGTTCTTTTCCTCCTAAGCCACCATTGCATATTCCACAAATATCTGGTGGGATCCAGCCTCCTCTGAATGAAGCAATGGAAAGTTTTTTCAATCGGAGAGCCCAGGCTCAAGAGCATGCCATTGCCTCTGAATCCATGAAGGATCGCCAGTCGCACCTTGATCATGAATGAAATGCTTCATTGAACCACTGTCCTGGACAGTCCTCAGGAGCTGCTAGGGTCTACTTCTGGTTGCTTGATCAGGGTTGTCAAGTCCACAATTCAGCTGGTAGAAAAGACCAGGAAGACACTTGGAATGCTTACACTCCCAATCAACATCATTATGACTCGGTTGCCAATGAATGGGACCTCTGTTCACTTTTTGCTCTGGGCGAGACAGCAAACGTTGATGATGTTGATGACAAAAATGAGTACAGATGGAATCCCCCTGTGGATGACAGGGAAATCTCTCTGCCTGAGGATGGCTCTACCTTGGCTGAGGGCTTTCTTAGGTGAAATGTCTCCTGCACAAGCAACGACAAAAGTATAGAATTTTTGGAAGCTATCAATAATGTGGTGTTCCATTGTTTTGGCTACATCGGGGCCAACGACAGCGATGAACAAGTGTTCTCCCAGGACATTTGGAATAATGTCCTTAGGGAGGTGGGATATGGGCAGAAGTATATGCCTGACCTTGAAGCATTGAAATCCCGAGCAGGCATCTGTGCATTTGTCTCTGATTTTGAGTCAAAAATGAAGGATCTGAGTTCACTTCCCGAATTGAGCAATATGTTCCCTGGGAACATCAGTTGTGCACCTCAATTCCGCTTTTTCAAAGTTTCTGTGGCTATCGAAATGCCTCCCCTGTTCTTGATTGAGGTAAAAGAAGGTATGGACAATGCTCTGTATATCCTGGCTGTTCATAGCGCTGCTGCCATTGTCAAAATGGCCTGTCGAGGAGCTGGACCAAAGCTCTCAGACTTGATTCATCACCTGCTCTGCATAGGTGTCCCCTTCCAGACATTAATTGTCAATGCTGCTCCTACATGCATACTAACTCCTCTGCTCCCTCAATTTCATTGCCCTGCCCCCATGGGCTATCGCCCCCTCAACCATGTTTTTTGTTTAGCTGATTTTGAAGCATATGAGGCTCAACAGAATGAATTCTTACAAAGTGCTCAGGGTAGAGCAGCTCTCACTGCTGGGAGCCTTCTCTGGAGGCTTGCCTGCTCAGCTGCAAGTAATCAAGATGTGCTAGATGGCCCAAGCACAGAAGCTTTACAAGGAGAAAGGAAGTCTTTCATCATAAGCAACCCTACCTGTACGGAGGCAATGTGGGACAATTCCCTGACTGAAGGGGAAATCAATCTCATCACAGGAATGTACAAAGTTCCAACAGGTAGATATACATATCTCTATTTGGGCAATGTCTCAATTTTGTGTTTCTAGGTCAGACAACTTATCACAGTGAGAACCAATTTCAGCTAGTTTCCTGGTGGCCAAAGCCTTCTGCTTGGCAAGCCTCTAGCCTCAGCATAGGCTATTGGTGTCATGACACTGAAGAGTGGTATCAAACTCAGCTGAAAAACATTCGGACATCAAAAGAGCCATTACGGCTATACAACAACAAAAAGTGGTGGCAGATGATCAAATTTGGTAACTGAAAAGGAGTTCATCTCATGAAAATGAATGATGATATATCTGAACAGTACCTGGACAACATTTTCAACTTACATATTCAATGAGCAGCGTAATGAATAGCTTGTACAGAGTTCATGGCATCCATTGCATCAGAATACAGGACAGTTACAGATGATTAATGACTTTATTCCAACACTTAGTATTAGCAATAACAAGTCAAATGTTGCAATGGCTTGAACTAGACATGTTAGCTTACTCGGACTATTGAATTTGTACTTTAAATGTGTGTCTTGATGTCGATACCAAAAATTCACTTAAATTGCCTGTAATAAATAAATAATAAAAAATGTCCCTTGCCTGATTTGAACTCAAATTCATCTTATGTACTTCTGAAACTCCCACAGACTGTCACAAAGCAGTTTACAGCGGAGTGGCTTTCAAGAGCACGGTAATCAGTTTAGGCAAAGTCTGGTCCCAATTGACAGAGTTAATTAAATAGTCTACTGGTACAAGCAGGATACTCACCTGGTCCCAATCAACAGAGAGGTCAAGATGGGGACTCAGGTTACAGGTGGTAGGTATATATACTGTAGTAAGCTATAAGAGGGACTAATGCTACTGGAGGACAAGATGAGAAACTAATGCTACTGGAAGACAATAGCTAAGTGACAGCTACAAGAATAAAAGGTATGGAGCATGTGGTCATGCGACAGATGCGAGAAGAGAGACAAGGACAGTTCATTAATAAAACAATGACAGTGGGAACAAAATAGAAAAAGAACAATGATACCGTGTGGAGTGGAGATAGGGAGGAGTTGTATGTCCAAAAGGTATTGATATGAAAGTTAGTCATAAACGCGGTCATGTGAAAGATGTATAGTAAAAGAGAAATGAATAGGGGTTAGGAATGGATGTTTGTACCAGCTTTATGACATTACCCCCCTCCTTAAGACCATTGCCCTCAATGGTCAAATTTTTGGTGCATTTGGATGTTTCCTGTGAAATTTTTGTACCATTTGTGGAGCATGTTCCAAGTTTTGGGCTGGTTCCCAGGAGTTATGTCCTGCATTGTACCCTTTCCACTTCACCAGATATTCCATTCTCTTTCACTGAATATGGCTATCCAATACCTCTTCTACTTTGTACTCAGGCTCATCCTCTTCTTCCAAGTAAATTGGCTCTGGTGGCATTGGAAGTTCCCCATTAATATAATTGCCTTTCCAAGGGTAGAGTTTATCAACATGGAATACAGGGTGTAGTCGATCAAGGGAAAGGGGTAGGTCCAGCCGGTAGTCAAGGGGTCCAATTTTTTGGAGAATTTTAAATGGTCCCAGTTGGCGCTCTCCAAGTTTCTCACTTGAGAGCTGGAGATTAATGTCCTCTGCACTTAGCCATATGAAATCTCCCTCCTTGAATTGATGGGCCTTTCGCTTTCCCCTCTCATAACCTTCCTTCTGCTGCTTCTTCCCTAGGTGTAATGCTGCTCCCGCATCTTGCTGTGCCTCTCGCAAGATCTGAATGCAGTCATCTACCCCTGGCATTCCACTGCGCTGACCTACTGGGATATTGAAAAGCGGGAGATAGCCATACATGACTTCAAATGGTGACATCCCAAGGGCTGAGTGTGTGCAGGAATTGATTACAAATTCAGCCATAGGCAAGTGTTCTGCCCAGTCATCCTGTCATTGCCCAACATATAAGCGAAGGTACTTTTCTACTTCCTGGTTTGCATGTTCAGTTTGTCCATTAGCCTGTGGGTGGTATCCAGATGTTAGATTTGATCTGATGCCTAAACGGGAGAGGAGGGATCGCATAAGCTTTGCTGAGAACTGGGGTCCCCGATCTGATATGAAGCATAGGGGGAGGCCATGGAGGCGGAAGATTTCTCGGTAGTAGATATCTGCCACACCTTCAGTGGTGATATTGGTTGTGCAGGGGATAGCGTGGATCTGTTTGCCAAAAAGATCTGTGCAGACTAGGATGGCATCATATCCATTAGACCTGGGGAGCTGAGTGATTAGGTCTACCCCCACTTCCTCCCATACCCCAGCTGGAACATCAAGTGGTTGTATTACTGCATGAGGATGCTGTTGGATCTTTTTCCTTGTGCAGGTTTCACACCCCTCAACATACTTTTCTACAAAGGATCACATAGTGGGCCACCAGAAATGGGTGCTGACAAGGTCAAGGGTGCTGTGGAGCCCTGGGTGGCCAGCAGAGGGATTGTCATGGCATTGTTGGAGAATTTCAGTGCATAGTCCATTGTCTGGTGGTACATACACCCGTCCCTGGTGGTAGACCAGTCCGTTGTCCTCTTCCCACTCTGCAGTCCCATTTACTAGCCATTGTAGTCCCCTCTTCTTCAATTCTTCCAACCCTTCCAATACCTGTGCCTCCCTTTGTGAAGCATTCCAGATCTTATCTTCCAGTGGATTGTGTAGAATGGTGGCAGCAACTTGGGTGAAGTGCTTGGGCTTGAGGACAGTCTGTTGCTGGTTGTCCTCATTATCTGAAACCTGGTAGTGTGCCATACAGGATAGAGCATCTGCCTGGGTGTTTGCCTTGCCCAGTTGATGTACCATGCAGAAATCAAATCAAGAAAGCCAGAGTGCCCATCAGGCCTGGCATTGACTACGGTCTTGTGCTGTTCACCAAAACTCTAAATTGGAGTGATCAGTGACAATTTCAAATGGTTGAGGGGAGCCTTCCAGGAAACTTCTCCAGTCTTTTAATGCCTCAATTACTGCTAGCATCTCTCAATCATAGATCTCGTAGTTCCGCTCCGCTGCCTGCATGGAAGCAGAGCAAAAAGCAACAGGGTGCCACTGGCCATCATCCTGTTTCTGGAAAAGTGCCCCACCAGTTGCATATCCAGATGCATCTACTTCAACCCGCATTGGCTTGTCTGGATCCCAAAGTGTTAGTATTGGTGCAGAAGTGAATGCCATACATAGTGTCTCAAATGCTTCTTGTTGTTGCGTTCCCCAGTCAAAGCCAATATTCTTTTTGGTTAGGTCATTTAAGGGATGGGCTATCCTAGCAAAGTCGCATATGAATCAGCAGTAAAAGTTAGCAAACCCAAGAAACCCTCATAATTCACAAAGATTCCAGGGGGTTGGCCAATCACAGACAGCTGCCACTTTTACTGGGTCCATCCTTACCTCCCCTTCCCATATTACCAGCCCTAGATACTCAATCTGCTCTTGTTCAAACTCACACTTTTCTGGCTGTAGATAGAGGTCATTCTTCTGGAGTCTGGCCAAGACTTCACAGACTACTTCCCGGTAAAGAAAGACTAATTGGTCCAAGCGAGGACCTGCGATCAGCTCAGTTGGGTCCAGTGGGGAAGTAAGTGTAGAATAGAATATCAAGTAAATGTACTCGATAATCAATCTAAAGAGAAGTATAATGTCAGTAGAAATGAGAGAGCTATCACTCAGCTCTGTAAGTCGTATACTCGACGACTAGTCACTTAATACGGACACACAAAAGTTTTGAGTAAGAGAGAAGGGGGGGAATCATATTGTCCATACGCCGTACTTTAAGGAATTCCGACTCAAACTCCTATGCGTGCTCTCGCGCAGTTCGTCATTGTGCTTCCGATTGACAGATGTACTACGTACCTATATACAAATCAAATATGCCATATCGAAATTGAAATCCTAATCTTCGCAGCTCCAGCCAACAGCTTTCCCAGTCCAGAAACATGCGAGACTATTACTTGTTGACTCACCTACGACCATCAGCGAGGACATCAGGGTTGCCAGCCCTTCTGTCAGATACAACGAGGCATGTTCCAGAGGAGGAGAAGTACCGCAAGCCTTTGCGGCGGAAGACATTGGATGCGGATAGGAATAGGGATGAAACGAAAGAAAAGGGGAATTAAGAATTTGAAAGAATTACTAACCAATAACCTTTAGCCCATATCCAACACAATATTCTGTAACAAACTTGTCACATCTTGAGGAGGGTAATGAAAGGGGTGATGAAGAGGGGTAAGAAGGTGTAAATAGATGTAAAGAAAGTAAGCGAAAGGGAATGAAATAATAAGAATGGGCACTCAAAGTCCCAATTAGGTAATTACCTATGGATTCGTAAGATCTGTAAAACTGCAGAGTTGGCGTGTAGTGTGGAATATTGAATAAAATATATAGTACAAGAAGAATGATAAGAGAAATGAAAGTCTACCTATAAGGCAGACTCTCCTCCCACAGAGAGGGGTACTTTAAATTTCGTCCTCGAAATTCATATCAGAATCAGAAATAGGGAAAAGAGGAGGCATACTAGGAGAAGTAGACGGAGTGGAGATTGGAGATGAAGGAAAAGAAGGCATAGGAGATGATGAAGAATGAATATAAGTCTGTGCATACTGATCAGAACCAGGAACCAGAACATTAACGACGTGAATGGACTGCCAGTTATCGGGAAGAGAAATGATGGAAGCATGATGTGGTGGAGAAACGATAGACTCATGTGGAAGGAAACGGTAACGGGAGTATAAGTCAAGACCAGGAGGGGTAGAAGAGTTTCGCGGAAGAGGAGAAACCGTGTTGAAGTGGTGGAGAATTGCCTGCGCGCGATTAAAGGAATCGAGATGCCATAACCCGGTATGTTGTCGAACCAAATGCACCAGCCGTTCAGGAGTGTACAATGCGAAGTCAATGTCACCCAAGTCTGCCGGTAATACTGCGAATACCTTCCATTCAAAATCCTCCGCCTCTCTACAGACCTCCAGACCATCTCTAAGCAAAGAACCCTCTGCCGTCACCTCAAACTGCGAGACCATATCCAAAAACCATTGACGTGTCATAGGACCACGCCGCATCCCGTTGTCGGACAATTCCTCCACATAACGGCCAGGCACAATGCCAGAACGTGCACCCACCACAATCTCTGTCCACTGAAGTTCTGTATCTCGAGCATAGATTACCTTTGACCCACCCATATCTGGATCCTGGTATAACCAACGCAACACCAAGTCCATTGGAAAGGAAGCTAAAACACCGGACTCATCCACCAGCACATCATTGGGCCTATGATCCACACGGGGACGGTGCATGAAGGGAGTGGATGTGATTGCTGAAGTGGAGTATTCCTTCCAGGGATGGAAACCATATAAGTCCGGATGATTAGAACATCAGAGAGGCCGACCAATAGCAGAGAACATTGTGACACAATTACTAGAGAAAAGGGGATAAAACACAGAACATGAAGAATCACAATGTGTAGAAGCAGAACAGCCGGAACAAGGCATTATGAATATTAAGAGAATGTTTGGTGTGTCCAGGGAAAAGAAAAAATCGAACGAAGTCCATATAAATAGTGAAATAGGAGCATATAATTGGAATTTGGAGAATAGAACAGGAGGACTTAGCGATAATCCGTACAATGCGATTCCGGATGTGATCGAAAGTAGAGATTTGAATGATCTTGCACCCTATTGAGCCAGAACGTCGGAACATCGAAGGTAGAAGCTTTGACAGCTTGGTGAGGCTGAGGAATTTTTGCCCGAAGAGTTTGGTGAGTCAGTCTATAATAGAACAAACGGAGACGACGAATATTAACATGTCCAGGTAGAATAGCACCACTTAGGTCTTTCAACATGAAAGAATCATGAGGACGCTTCTCGTGAATTATGTATGGGCCGGAATAGGTCCACAGTCCCTTGCCACCCTTGATCTCATCTAGGTTAGATTCATGAAGCCAGACATACATACCTTCCTCGTAGTCCTTGAAATCCCACTGATAACCAACTCGTTTCGCCATATCATCCATTGCACGCCTCCGAGATGCACGTATCTTCTTGTTCACTTCCTTCATCTTGATGTCCCTTCTTGCCAGCTGCAAAGCCCTAATAGCGATGAGTTCTTCATGAGTATGTACCATGTGCCAATCCAACATTTGCCAGGTAACTTCTGTGAGATCGAAAGAGAAAACCGGGTGAATGCTGTACAAGAGATAATATGGTGAATACCCTGTTGCTCGTGAGACTGTAACTCTCATGGCAAAGAGAACCGGCAACAAGTATCGGGGCCAAGTGCCTTTTGCATCTCCAGTACACTTGAATAGAGAATCGACGCGAGGTTGATGAGCTCGCTCAACTGGTGCATTTCCCTGTGGATGATAAGGAGTAGAGAAGATCACAGTACAACGGTATTGTGTCTCAAGTAGATGAGTGACGTCTTTCAGGAATTCCGAACCATTGTCAAATGTGAAGTAAGGTACGCACCCAAATCGACATATTATATCCTCATAAATAAACCTCGCAACTGGTGCCGCTGTGCCTCCAGTTACCGCTCGAGCTTCTGTCCAGAGTATTGTTGGCTCTGTAGCTTGTATGATACGGTTGACACCACTGATCCCAACAGGCATAACGATTGAATCTAAATTGAAATGTCAAAGTAGGGGAGCTTGCCACGATTCGTTATAAGGTAAAATGGGATTTGACTTAACAGATTTTTGACACTCAATACATGATCGCATGAAGAACATCACATTGTTGTGCATATTAGGCCAGTAGAACCTTTCCACCAGATGCTTGTGCATTGCATCTCGTCCTCGATGGCCAACCTCATTGTGTGCTTGAGCCATAAGATCCATATGCGTGTCCGATCTCTCTATCACAAGTCGAGGAAGTCAATCCGATTTGGACTTGGGTGCCAACCAGAGTCAATCGTCCTGTAGGAAGAAGCATCGCGACCGTTTCTTGAACCTCAATTGGTCTTTCTCCATCTGTAAACAAGTAGGAAAGAAATGGGAAGCAAGAAAATCATGTAACTCTGTCCAGAACTGATTATCGTCAATGTCCCTTGTTCCATGCTTGTGTCCAACCATACTGAGTTGTTCTCATGTCAAGGGTAATGATTCAGTCGGGCTTAATTGCATCTCATATCCCAGAGTAATGAGCTCATCTCCAAGAAGAAAATCTGAAGTACACATCACTGAGACATGTCTATTGTGGAACTCCGGTAACTTTCAAACTGGATTTGCTTCCAGGAATCTTGAGGCGGTAGCTGCGAAGAATGAACCCTGATTGGAGGGATGTACTGGCAATGGAGCTATCTCCATACTGAAATCTGGTAGAGACGAGTCCAAGGAAGATACCACCACTAGGGGCACACAAGCAGTTGTTTCATTCCATACTGTAATGAAGGGGTTTGAGTAATGATAGTAGAGTTCATTGAAAAGAAACTTAGCAGATACGGAGTCATTGTACAAGTCCAGGAACTCCTCGGCATCACCATCCTCATAAGGTTGATTGTTAGGTGAGGGTTTACAGCGGGAAAGTCCATCTTCTAGCTTGAATGCTTGAGCTGGAATGTGTTTTGTTTCAAAGTTGAATAATCGGATCCATGAGACCCATCGGAGAATTGGGGCATTAGGGACATCATCTATAGACTTTAGCATTTGGGCCACTGACTGCGCATCGTGTTCTAAACAGAAATGAAGACCCCATACTCGATGACAAAGGTCCTTAAGACCTCTGAAAATTCCATATACCTCTGTCTTAGGCTGACTGTAGTTTTGTTCTCGGCTATTGAAGGTGCACGAGCTGTAAAGTGCAATCCAATGCTGGCGATCCCGAATCTGGTTCATAGACCAGCCGGCACCCATCCACGCCGAATCGATGCCTACAACAACCAGTCCCTCATCAGAAGTTCTAGGCTGAGGTGAAATTAACTTAGCTTGTTCGTAATCTATTTTGATTAGAACTGGAGTTCTCGTCATTCAGTACTTGAGATCCTCGAAAGCCTCCAAAGCCTCTGTAGTCATTTCAAATGGAGCATCCAGATTCTTCATCATTTGAGTCAGTGGTTTAGCTAACAATGAAAACCCTTTGATCCATCTTTGCACGCCTCTGTTACGAAATCATTTTCATTTTCTTTTTCTTTCCATTCTTTCGGTTCTTACCATTGTTTCGGTTATTATTTAATGATCGGATCACTTATTATTAACAACAAGTTTACAATAAGGAAGACGTATGTATTATGATCGGGAATCGTTTCATAACAATTATAGCACTTACACTCGTAAACCCTTTAACAATAATCGTATAGTAATTATTTTTCTGAACAGTATAAATACTTGTAGTTTTAATAGTTGTTCTTCAGCTTCAATCTCGTCT